>CAMOHE010034886.1:0-12713 GCA_946598075.1 Artocarpus hirsutus | reverse complement strand
TAGACTGTGTAAAAAGTAATATGGGACCCACCTATGTGACACCTTTATCGTTGAAAACTTGCCACCACACCCCTTGAGTGGCCAAATCAAATCTTACCAAATTACCTCAAATAATGGCAAGTGATGACTTATGATGATGAGTCATCAAACTTGGTAAAAAATCATGCCTTATTTATCATGTGTTTTCATGCATCAAGAACCAAAGAAATGTCCATTTTCCTTCTCCAAAAAAAAATCCCCTCTAGGGAATTCTCTCTCAAGAATTTTGATGAAATTCATGCCTCCAAATCATGTTTAAAGTAAGCTCTAGTGCTTTAGTGCAAAGTTTTACAACTTTGGAGGTAAGATTCCAAACTTTTTTTAAGGGTTTTAGTGATTTTTCTTCAAAGTTATGGAGGGGTTGTAATAGAATTTTGTCATGGTTTATGACAAAGGAATCTAAGCAAGTTTTATTGCACAAGTGGAGGATCAAAAAGGTTGGCAAAGTTTAGGTGAATCTCTAAACTTTTTACTTGAAATTTATGTTATGAACATGTATGCCAAGTGTTTGATAAATTGTTTTGAGCTATGGCATGTAAATGGATATTATGGCATGATTGGTTTATGCTTTATATTGATGGTGGTGATGAAAGAAAGAAAGAAAGGGTTTTGGGGTTAAAAGTGAAAATTGTTAAACTTCATAAAGTTTAACTAGTTTCAAAGGAATGGAGTCTTGAGGGCCTTAGAGGCCAATTTATGTTCCAAATATGGCATAGGATCTACCAATACAATGAGGAAAACAACCTTTGTGAATAAAGTTTTGTAAATTCCAAAAGGACTAAATTGCAAAGTTTTGCTAATTCTTGACAGATTTAAAAATCAGCCAAAAAGTCCACCCAAATATTGGAATTTTAGGAAAGTTAAAACACAAAAGTTGTAAAACTCATTGAAACTATTGAGAAAACATATATAGTTTGTCAAAATTCTACTCCGTTAAGGAGTTATGATTTTACGAAATTTTGAGCACAAAATTTCATGAAATGAAAACTTTATGATATGTTTTGAATTTGGCCATGGAACTTTGAAAGTTTTGTTCCTTGGAAAAAACTAAATGTTTTAATATAAAGTGGTTGTTTTTTGTTCTAAGGACAAAAACGTAAGATTTTTGTGTTTCGGGCCAAAACTGTAAAATCGTGTAAAAACTTGGTTTTCACTTGGGAATGCCAGTTTCCTGCACTGATGAAGGTAGTGGGTAACCATAGTTGCCAAGTCCTAAAGGATTCAAAGTTTAGTCAAAGAAAGAATGAAAGAAAAACATTAAGGGCAAAATGGTCATTTTATAAAAATGGCCAAAATAGACCCGAAACGCCCGATTTTGAGAAACGTTGCTTAGTGGGAATTTTTTCATAATATGTAGGTAATGGAATGGTAAAGTTAAGCAATGAGTTTTATAAAGTTACGAAATGGGCGAAAAACCTGTTAAGGAAGAAAACGGCTAAAACGGAGTTGAACACTTCAAATTAGCAAAACGCTCTTAGATAGAAAATGTTTTATAATATGTTAAGTAACAAAATCATCACATGAGACAGGATATTTAATAAGGGATGTTCAATTAAAAGAAAGGTAACCCAGTAGGTTATCAAAGTTAAGTAAAGAAAACGGTAACCCAATGGGTTATAGAGTTAAGTAAAAAGAGTGATAACCCGATGGGTTATAGAGTTAAGTAAAAGGTATGGTAACCTGATGGGTTACAAAATTAAAAGCAACGGGATACAAAGTAAAGATAAGGGTAAACCGATAGTATACCAAGTTAAGTAAAAAGGAATGAATGTTTAAGGTTTAAGTTAAGTTATCAATCAAGTAGATTGATAATAAAGAAAGTTAACTAATAAGTCGGGTGTCATATAATCAGGACACAGAGGCTGACTAATGAAAGGAAAAGGAAGGAAACAAGAACATTAGAGCTAAGTCCAAGTAAGTTTAAACCTCACCTACAGTATGAAGTAAATGGTTTTCAATGCTTATATTTACGTTTGCAAATGTGTTTGCAATTGTTATGCAAATTATTTTTAAAGTATGTTCGCATTTGTTATGTAAAAGGTTTTAAAGTTTAAATTAAGATTTGCAATATACTTGCAACTATTATATTTAAAGCATGATTGTATTTAATATGCATAAAGTTTAATACATCAAGTAAAGGTTTGCAATGTATTTGAAAAAACTATGTTTAAAATACATTTGCATTTTGTTAATGCATAATGTTTTACAGTTTAAGTTATAAGTTTTACACTATATTTGTTATGCAATAAGTCTTACAGTACAAGTTATGATTTGCAAATGTGATTGGATATGATGTGATAGCATTTGTTAGGCTCATTAGAGTTAATAAGAAGGTAAAATAAGGATAAAAAGAAAGTTTCGTACCAAACTCTTTGATGTAAGGTATACAAGTGAAGTTAAAGTTTGACCTCCTTGATGTGAGGTACATGACCTTGGTGTTCGATGGTCTCAAGTTTTCTACAAAGGAAGCATTATGTTTATGATCTCATGATTAATGATGTTGGAATGAACATTAAAGTTTACAAAATAAGGAAAGTTAAGGAACAAAAATAGAAAGTTTAAGTAAAAAAAATGTTCATAAAACACTCATAAGTGAAAGTTCATAATTGAGCATAAATGGAAACATATATTTTGATTTTGCTTGTTTTCCTTGTTATGAAATATTTATATGCTATGAAAAACATTCTGATGAATGTTTTATGTTAAATGTTTATGAAAAACATTTTCATGTTTACAAAAAAAAAGTTCATAAATGACGTTTTATGCAAAACATTTAAATAAGTTTTATGAAAAATATCTTTAGGAATGTTTATCAAAAAAAAAATTCAAGAGAAAGGTTTTTATGAGAAAAGTTTTTAGAGTATGTGAAAATGATTTGTATGGTTTCGTTTGAACTTACTGAGCGAAAGCTCATTAAAAGTTTCTTCATGCTGTAGGTAGTCCTATGGGTGACCAGTAGGACTGGTTTGAGGAGCTTGGTACTACAGAGGGTAGATAAGGAGATTTGTGTATGGATACCACTACGGTGCTTGCACTATTCAAAAGAAATGTTTTCCACTATTTGATATAGTGTTTTTGAAGTTTTAAAAACATCAAAGTGTCAAGAAATGTTTTCAAGTTTTTACGATATATTTTACGAAATGTTTTATATTAACATAAAGTTAAGTTTTAAGTTATGATTCAGTTAATGTTTCTTATCAAGTTTTAAGAAACGATTTGAAATAGTTTTAACATCAAGTGTTGAGCGAGGTCTCAACTTAGAATGCGACAGAAGTCGTAATAACTTTTAAGAATGTTTAAAAGGATGTTAAAAGAAAAAAAAATTATTTTAGTATTTTTCTTACTAAGTAAGTAAGATTAATGTTTAAGAAATGACGTTTAAGAAAGTTAAGTGACTGCCCAAAAAGACAGGTCATCTTATGTTTGGCCTCTTCCTTCGCCTTGTTAGCCTTGGCTTTGACCCGAGAAAGAGACTGCTTGATTTGATCAAGCTTGATGTTCTTGGACTCGAGCTCCTTCTCGACCACGTCCTTCTTGAACACTGTCTTGTTATGCATCTCCTTCTCAAAACCAAGCTCTTTTTGCCCGGCCACATAAGCCATCTCCAAAAATGCACAGGCCTAAGAAGATGTAGGTCAGAATACAAAAAAATCCAAAGTTAAAGGAGCTCGGGATAGGAGTTTTGCTTACCTTAGTGGTGGAAAGGAAGGTAGCGGAGAACAGGCCTTCATAGTTTTCTTCTCGAAGGTTCTCCAAGAATGATTCGTTAGGAATGGCCTCGGTAAGGTTGTCGAGGATGAGGCATCCTCCTCGGGGGATCGCCCGAAGATGACGGGACGACGGTTGTGATGGCAAGAGGTTGGGGCTAGCTTGACGAAGCCCCCATTCTCGATGGCAGAGGCAGGGGAACGACTTGGACTATCTGGTGCAGTTGCTCGGTCTGTGGCGGCTGCTCGAACCTTGATGGTTGCTCCAATCTCAGAGTCCTCTTCTATTTGAACTCGACCACAGCCTTCCCCTTAGATCGATAAAGACTTTCCATTAGAGCTCGCCTTTCCTCTCGAGTAGTCAATTGGGAAGACATTTTTGCAATAAGAACTAAAATTCTCCTAAGTCAAGTTGAGCTTGGCAAAGCCAAAAAAAAAACTCGGAGCTCACCACCAATCCGGAGCTAGCCTGACGGGTATAGGAATAGTATAATGTCTTTGAGGTCCTCATCTTCTACAGGTGGCTCTGCGTCGAAGGAGCCACTCGATGAGTCCTCGCTACTAGAAATGATGGCTTCCTCATCGATCACTCGGATCTGGAGGTGCTTGGCCCTAGAATGTCAACAGCGCATAGCCTTACGACTGTCACTTGTCTGGCCGACTGGGCAAGCTAGATGTTGGAAGGGGGATTGGTTCTACTGGACTCGCCAAACTAGCCGTAACGAGAAAGAGTCTCTGTCCTGAGTAGGAACAACTGTTACCTTGTGGACTCCGGCTTGGCAAACAAGTCCTCCATTGCCCTGATAATGTTGCTCGATACCCATTCCTTTTAGACCAGACGTGCCCTTGCTCAAATGTCCTTGGAACGCGCTAGTCCTCGAGGACAACCTCACCAGCCTAGGCTAAGTAGTTCCCCCCAACGTAGAACCACTCAAACTTTCAAAGTTTGTATGAGTCAGGGTTGCCCAAGATGAAATCCTTCTTGAAGCTAGTGAAGTAGTACTAGCTAGACTGCCGGGGATGCTTCTTCATTTTGCACACTTGCTTAAAGGCTTCCCACGGCATCTCAGTAACCCAGTGGTACCTCCACAGCATGTACATCCTGATCAGTGAGCTGTAACTATTCCGGTTGAGCTAGATAGGGTAGACATTCAGGTCATTGAGTGCTTGGCAGAGGAAAGGGTGAAATGGCAGGTGCAGTCCGGCCTTGAAGAACTCCACATGCAATGTTATGTACCCCTCGGGCGAAGTCAAGGGTGAATCTTCCTCCTTGGCCACGACAAGGTTGACGTCGTCGGGGATGCCAAACTCACAATGTAGGTCCTCGAGTCAGGCCTTGGTCATTGCGCTCGAGTAATCTGCCAAGGACGTTTGATCGGGCCAGGATCTCCTATAAGCCGTCACCCCCTGGACTCGAGTGACGACGAGTCTTTTGGTGTCCTTCTCTTCCTTGGCGACGCTCCCCTCGGGAGCCACTTGCTCGGCTGATTGCTCCTCATCAGAGATCTCTACGGTAATCTGACCTGTGACGTGGACTGGGTCTCCACCTTCTTGGTCGCAGATGCTTGGTTCCCCGGTAGTCACCTCCAGGCTGGCGTGCTTCTGGGCGATAATCCAAGAAGCGCCAGTAGTGGCGGCATCGATGTATGAATCTTCACCCTTGCATGGCCTAACAGGACGTCTCTCATCCAGCAAGTCCAAGAACTCTTTATCAAGTACTGTCTTGGCGTCGAGCCTCAGAATTTCGGCCAGCCGGCCTATCCCGTCCTGCCCCAGGGATAATCTTTCAATATCCACTTCCTTGGAGGTTGATCTTTCTCTCTCAATGCTGCTATCCGACCACGAAATATCTACGTTCTAGGAGTCAAAAAAGTCACTCATCTTTTCGTAAGCTTCTTAGGAAGTTACCTGATCGGGTTGTGGAAGCTCAAGAAAATGAAGTCCTCGAGTTGTCAACTACAGCTCAGTAGCTAGAACTCAAAAGTTGCAAAGTGTGGCCTTGGTTGCACATGAAAATGATAGGGAACGAAGCCTTATTTATAGCCGTTTCAAGCATGAAACTCGGGCACAGAAAATAAAGAGGCTCGATGATTACGCCTGTTAGTGAAACATCTAATCGCGTGTTGACATGTGTCCCTCCAACCTTCATTGTGTGGCCTTCCATTTCCCGCTGCCCCGAGATGTCGCTTGAGCTCTATCTTGAGTCGACCTCACCCTCTCGGCATAGTCCACCTAGCTAAGCACCGACCAGATGAACTAGGGGCTACTGTTGGGGGTGAGCTCAGTGCCACCGTCAAGGAGCCCTACTCTAGGTGGTCGGCAAACTTGCTCAGCAAGAGCTACCAGGAGCGAATAACCAACCCCGAGAAGCTTGGATTGTCTCTCCAAGGTGCTTTTCAGGGCCCTTCAGGTCGCGACATGAATGGTCGCCACCTCGAATCAGACACTAGCTCAGGTCGGGTTTCCTTAACTCGCAAAGTGGGCTGCTATTCACCATCATTGGCCAACAGGTGGCGGATAACTCACTGTCGGATAGGAACTGATCCACCAACGAAGGGCATAACACTTATATTCTGCCATCTGACACGCTTTGATGTGATACGCGGGTCGTGGGCAAAACCCACCTTGCACCCGGTTCAAGTGACAACCTATAAATAGAACACATTTATTGCATTCAAGCAAGCGTGCTCCTTCCCACCTAATTAGCTCCCGTTCTTTGTCGAGCAGCACCTGCCTTAAGCGTTGGAAAGCCCTTGTTTGTTACCTAACCGGTTTCCCCTTCACCTCCAAAGCGTCCCTCCTCTTATTGTAGGTACTTCCAAACAGGCAGAGTTGAGCAGAAAAGAGCCGTCCACCGTGGGCAGCCGCATGTGGTGTTAACCCGTCACCAGATTACGATAAGCATCAACAAGGAAGAATGCAAAGTTTTTTTTTTTTGTATATTATCATGTCCATGTTTCATTCTCTTTTAATTGCTTATTCTCTCTATCAATGCCTTATTCCTATTTAGCACTCGTTAATTTTTTTCTCTCCCCCCAAAATATTGAGATCAAGTTTTGAAGAGTTTAAGAAGTAGAAGAATTTGAAATTGATTTTTATTTTCGTATTCTAATTTATAATTTTGTCCTTCTTGAAATCTATAGCATGTTTCTTTCAAAAAAAAAAAAATTTTGTAGCATGTCCTTATTATGTAATTTTTGTTATTGAATTGTCAAATTTACGTGTACTCTTTAGTGATAAACATTTTAAATATAAAGTATGAATCTAATGTGAAATATAATACACATATATATAATAGGGAAAACTATCTATGCAAAATATTTGTTTCCTTTTAAGCCCTAATAAGTGTTTTGCCTAAGGCCTCCGAAAGTGTTGAGCCGGCCCTGTTATAGTATTTCTTTTACTATTTTAAGTATTATGTTAAAGTCTAAATTTGTTGTAACGTCATTAGCATTGTTGTTTAAAAAATAAATAAATGGATAAATAGATAATAAGCCAGGTCTCCAATATGGCTCCAGATTGGAAACGACACCTAAGTATTAGGGAAACTTACATTAGCAGAAGCAAAAAGAAAGCTACTTGTCTAACTTCTATACGCTATTTTCTAATTATGGTGGGTGGGATAGGTGATAGCCCTGAGCGCGAAAATGTCATTAAACTCAATAGAGGGGCGTAATAGTTCAATTGAATGGTAACTTCGAAAGAACTAAATAATGAAATATGTCATTAAAAATTATGCAAATTGGACGTTAAACAAAAGCTAACTAATGGTGACCATGGTATAAACACATACAAAATACGTGATACAAGCACACAACATGTGTAACACTGTTGAATTATATCTTCTTATATGCTTAATGCTTGTGTATCACGATTAATTTTCAAATTAATCTTTTAAATTATTGAGGATAAAAAATGAAAAACACAACAAAGAATTTAGAGTTTTGATAGTTGCACTATATGATAACAATGCACACGACTAGTGTCCCTTGTAAAAAAGATAAAAATAACAAAAACACACACAATATTCAATTATCATCAAATACAATACAGTCAAAGAAGAGAAAAATTAGAGTGCATAACGATGCAAAATGAATGGGGACATGGATCATGAGAACTAAGATTCATCAGATAATAACTTTTGCGGTATTGAAATTGCATGATCGAAGACATAACTTGACGCGTCGACATACGTGCCAAAGTGGACACCGAGCTTCATCTTCGACGTGTTGGCGTGCAAGCTATTCTTCATGCTTGCGCTTAGTAGGATTAAGTTTGGCCCAATTCCCTAGCCGAAACCCCATCGAGGCATGTCCAATTTGCACGTGTGGCCAATATTAAAGATATTTTAATCATTTCTGTATACCTCTATATGTACAGGGACGGGAATGCCCTTAGCCTACGATGAGTAGGCAAATTAAAACCGCGAAGAGGCATGAACTATAGTAGAACTTCTCCTATGACGTAGTGGTGAAGGTGATCGCCATGTTATTTACTAACGGTGGCACGAAGATATTTTGCGCATAAGATTGAAGAAAAAGGATATAATCGATGATTACTTCTTAATTAATCATATTCAAGATTTGGAAGACTGATTTGTTTCATGGTCACTACGGATTAATTCGAATCAGTACTTTACTCATTCAATGACAAAGAGGTGACAAATTTGTCTTACTAGGGATTCAAATTATCTTGGAGGATGTCTTATATTGTCATTGCGAGTTCATGTTAGGTTACATTTTAACATTTATTCTTTTACCATTTTTTTAATTGAAAAGGCTGTTAAAAAGTACCCACGGGTACATGTTATTACTTTTAGCTTACCCTTTACATGATCCCATCCATCCATTTATGACCCAATAACCGTTCAACTAGCTGTGTGGATGAAAAATGGTATGGATGGAAGACCATCACAAAATAAATTTTTTTTTTTATTTACAAGTCCAAATTATGATCAAGGGTTGTTAATGTTTTTTGAATTAAGATAATTATAGTTTAAGCATGTTAAATACCAGCTTAAAAGTTAGGTCATTAAAAATGTAGGCCATGCTTCTAATATACCGACTATGGAACCTTTATTCATCATACCTTTGGTATATTAACAGACATAAGCTAAAAGCATATAGTCTTTTATCCACTTCAGGATTAATATTGACAAATAAATGATGAATGGATTGAAAGGGTGTTTGGCAGGTCATAGTCCAGACTATTTTCTCAGTTATAAACAGTGTATAGCTCTCACATGCTACAGTAAAAACAATTATAACCATCCTGCCAAACACCCTATTAGTTATACGGTATTTGGGAAGCGTGATTAGAACTGAAACTTTTGAACTGAAAACTGTTGCATGTGAGAGCTTTACAATGTAGCTTACTTTTTCTAATCACTATAGCATATGAGAGCTTTCCACTGTAGTAATCAAAAGTTTTTGCAATGTTCAAATTAAATTAAACAAGTTTAGTATGATTAATTGGTAATTAGTGTGCCTAATTGAGATTTAATTTTTAATTATACATTTTGTAGTAATTTTCTTATTCATTTGCATCCTAATTATTTGGTTGTTCTATATGAATTTCTACCATTTATTAAAATTGTTGTATAATAATCTCTACTATTTTAGTTAAATTTTCAAAATCTGAAAAAAAAAAAATCACAAAACAAATTTCAAAATGCTAAACAGGTCCCTACTCTTACCTTATTTAGACATCTACACGTGAACACTTAGATTTGAAACCCAAAGCTTACACATGGGAAACTTAGAAAATTGTCCCCAGCCTCTCCCACGTGAATTGCCATTCAGACAATGATCACAAAATTGTAACCGCAAGTACACGCCGTCAAGATTAATATAATAATGATTATGAGTTGTCGTATCTATAAGGAATGTTTTATTTATCTCTACTAATTACAGAACGAAAATAACCCTAACTTTATCTAGAATTCAATATGGAAATACTTCAAATTAAAAAAACTAAAAGAAATAATAAAAAATGCAATTGAACTAATACGGTGATTTAAACAGAATTAACTTTAGTAATTTTGATGCACTAGAGGTTTGATCTCACTAATGTGTCACTATGATTCCAATTCCCGTCTATCCAATGATTTGGTTATTCCTAGTTCATAGACCAAGAATCCTAATTCATTCAATCCTCTCTCCTAAGTGCCGAATTAAATATCTATTCCTAAGACCCCAATTTCAATATCCCTATAAAAATTGAGAAATTAAGAACGCATTAAATATTGTGATTCTTTTTACACAGTTTTCAAGGATTTACAGGTTCTCTCTAACTCTACAAAACCTAAGTTATATTGCCCTTGATCGCATCTAAGATTACCTCTCTCGAGTGCTAAACCCTAGATATGAAATCATCTAAAACATGGCTAGTGTAATAGAAGCATGAACAAAATAAATAATTGAATAACCTCATCAATTGAATATAACAGAAAATCAAATCATAGTTTCACAAACTCCACCTCTCCTCTAGATTGAGGGATTTAATCCTTACTAAAATTAAATAAACCAAAAACAAGAGTATAAGACATGATCAACATTAAAGAAACAGAGAAGGAATTTAGTTTGGAAGCAATTGATGCAAAATTGGAATTCTCCACCTTTGTGATTACATCTCGACCTTGAATTCCTCTCCAAAACCCTCCAAAGCCTCATGTTATTGCTCTTAAGTGCCTTCCCTTTTCTTGTCTTTTCTAGGGCTTTCATACCCTAAAAAATAAGGTTGCAAATTCCATTTGAAAGGCGTCACTTATTTTAGAGGTCAGGATTTGATCCAGCGCTGTGGCTTCCAGCTTCATCATCGTGGTGCTTGCAAGGAAATTGTTTGGGTTCACGTCCAGTGCCACGACGAGCACAGTTCAACGCTGTGGTGCTCACAAGCTAACAGATCTAGGAATGCTTCTAGTACCGCGACGACCAAGCTCCACGGCCACGGCGCCTGACTCTCTGTTAAACTCCATATTTGCTTCATTATTTCTTGCTTTGCACTTGTGCAATTGCTCATGTCCTTCTCTCATTTTTACCTACAAAGCATCAAAACACAAAACTAATTAAATGATGCTAGAAACGCCAACAAACTAAATGAGAATAGCATTAAGTCATGCATGAAAGCCTGCAAATAACTCTAATATCCTAGAGTTATTAGACAGCCTTAGAATTAGTCTTGCCAAAGCCATGTGTTGAACATAGATTCCTTTCAAACCTCTATACTCAGCTTTCAAAGGATACAAGAGTTTTGAGTAAACAAAACCATATACAGCTTAGCTTACTCTTTCTTTTCTTCATGTCTCCATCACTCATCCTCACAGCTCTGTCTCTTTCCTTTCTTCACCTTGTTTTTCACATCTTTCTCTCTCTATACAACCAAGAATCATTCAAAAACTCCCATGTATAACTCCACATAATTCAGACAAGACTCAAAGAATACAATAAACATTTTCTAGCAGAAAATAAAGAACTCAAAACACAAAGCCCTTATTGCCAGGCAAGCAGGA
Organism: Artocarpus hirsutus; assembly: GCA_946598075.1. Lineage (NCBI taxonomy): Eukaryota > Viridiplantae > Streptophyta > Magnoliopsida > Rosales > Moraceae > Artocarpus > Artocarpus hirsutus. The sequence continues at coordinate 1,457 of CAMOHE010034886.1, read as the reverse complement.
GCTAGAAGTTTGAGTTGACATCACCAAGCTACACCAAAATGTTCGTCTTTGGTTAGATTTATTCCTAGCGAAAATTAAACTCATGATTTAGGAGTTTAAACTTTGATTTTGGAGATCAAATTCGTGTTCAAATTCTGGTTCTTACATAGAGCTAAAGCAATTTGCACATTACATAAATTTGTCAAAATTTTGCGTTGCATGTTATGATTAGAGTCTTGATATGTATAAACAACACATAACCTAATATTGTGGAATGTGTTTCAACATGAATTCATGCTTTAGTTGGATTAAAACTGAATTAAAACTTGTTTTTATATTTTTGGTTCATTTTGGAATAAATTGTGAAAATGCATGTAAAATGATGAAGGTGAGTTCCATGTGGATGAAATTGAGTTTGTAAGCTTTATATCATGTTTATGGATCATTTGGACATGTTTTATATGCATTAGAACAGATCTGGAATGATTTAAATTTGGTTTGAAACTCGGATGTTTGAAACAGAGCATACTGCTTACGACAATGAGGTTGATCGCGTACTGTGTAACGCGGTCGACCAAGCCACACTAGCACGTGGTCAACCGCGAGTAATATAGTGCGGTCGACTGCACTGCATAAGTCCAACAGGCCAAACTCATAGGTCTGGCAAGCCAAACCTAGTAAATCGATAGGCCGATTGTGCAGCTCAAATTGGCAATTTTTGCCCATCGGTTCTTTATCATTTTATGACTAAGACATGTTTTAAGGATTATGTTTTTGTGTTCAAAAACACTAAGAATGTGAAGATTACATACAAAATTTTTTTAAATCTAAAGGCACACTAAAAAGCCATGAATAGCATAGTAGTGAAACATGTCAATGTTTTGACATTAATGTATTTAGTCTACACCTAAGATTGCATGCTATTTAGTGGAGCTAATGTTTAAAGGAACAGGATTTTAGTGTAGGCGTGAATGGTGCTAGATAATGAAGTAGGACTTCATACCCTCGTTTGTTGGAAAAATAATACGCAGCGGAATTTTAAAAATTTTAAATCAAAGTATTTTCCAAAACACAAGTTTAACATGCTATATGCATAAATTAACCTGATCTTACTGACCTTGTATGCGACGAAAAGCTGTCGATTCTGTGTAGAAAAGTAACGTTCCAGAAGAGCCTCAACCAACTGGTCTTCTTTGCTATTCTCTATCCACGATCGGAGTGAGTGTGGGCTCACACGTACAGCTCCTCCTCAAGGTGACTCTCCTTCCAACCAATTGAGAGAACCCAAAGCTAGTGTTCGTGATTTGTGAACAAGAGCTCTCAGGGAGTTTCAGATTCTCACCAGTAGAGTATCACTCTTAATCTCTCTATTGATCTCTTAATAACTCATTAGACTCACTCCCTATTTATAGAGGTTGGGTCTAGGGTCATTCCTTATCAGATAAAGTCTCAAAAATTCAAAACAGAACCAAATTTGG
>CAMOHE010034884.1:0-21194 GCA_946598075.1 Artocarpus hirsutus | reverse complement strand
ATATAACAAAAATATTTACTTCCATAACCCAAAAAAAATATTAATTTTCATATTATTCTCTTGGACATTTTATATTATCCAATTACTTAATGTCATTATAATAAAAATACTACATATGTAATTATCATAGCATCATAAATGTTATAAAAAAATAAAGAAATATACAACAACATTCATGTCATCATCAAGAATATAACTGTAGGCATACATAACCCTAAAGTATTATAAAGATTATGAATTTCGAGCAAATTGAAACCCATAAAAAAAATAAATAAATACTTTAAGCTTATCATCACTTTTGACATGAACATCCCAAGCACATCGATCCCACATGCCGTCACTTGCGACATTACTAAATAAAATGTTAATTTACTTAACATAAATAATAATAGCACTAAAATATCGCATTCTAACGTTAAATTAACATAAGTGTCCATGGAAGAAAACGGCGGACGTTACAATATAATTATCGGCCGCCCAACGTTGAACGCAGTGAAGGCAATAGTCTCCATAAATCACCTAGCGATGAATTCCCAACAGAGGATGGGGTTGGACCAATCCGTTCATCCTAGAAAGACTCTCGAGCTTGCTATGCCAATGCCGTCCGTGCAGTGTTAGCTTAGCAATAAAACATCTTGGCCATCCACATGGTCAACAAGATAGATCTTCCTACCAACCTGGTGCCTAAGATGCTATCTGATCTTGACCCTCGAATTCCCAAGGAAGAGGTGAGAGCCACCCTTATCGAAAACTTGGTGTCATATAGTCTAGACCCTATACTTCCTAAGCGCACTGTCCAACTGGGATCCCAGTTACAACCTAAGATCCAGGCCGACCTTGAGGTGCTCCTTACCAAGTATCAGGATGTATTTGCATGGTCCCATGAAGACATGCCCGGCATTGATCCAAGCATAATCTGTCACTGGCTCAATGTCTGACCTGATCACAAACTGATGATACAAAAGAGCAGGGCTTTCAATCTGGAAAGATATGCTGCCATCAACGAGGAGGTCCAGAAGCTCCTAAAAGTAGGATTTATCCAAGAAGTCAAGTATCCAAAGTGGTTAGCAAACGTTGTCCTCGTCAAGAAGGCAAACACGAAATGGCAAGTATGTATAGACTACAACCTGAATAAGGCCTATCCGAAGGACTGCTTTCCACTTCCTCAAATAGACCAGCTCGTCAATGCGACGGTTGGCCATGAGCTGCTCAGCTTCATGGATGCTTATTCTGGCTATAACTAGATAAGAATGGCCAAAGAAGATCAAGTAAAGACGGCTTTTGTTACCGACCAAAAGCTCTACTGCTATGTAGTAATGCCCTTTGGGCTAAAGAATGCCAGGGCGACCTCCCAGAGCCTAGTCAATAAGATGTTTGCCTGGCTGATTGGCAAAACAATGAAAGTCTATGTGGACAATATGCTGGTAAAATCTGTTCAAGCAGAAGACCACATGGCTGATCTTCGAGCAAGCTTCGACATTGTTTGGGAATAGGGGATGAAATTCAATCCCATGAAGTGTGCATTTGGCGTTAGCTCAAGAAACTCCTTAGATTTTTAGTCAACCGACGAGGAATAGAGGTTAACCCAGCTAAGGCCCAAGCAGTTATAGACATGCACTCACTTCAAACCATAAAGGAAGTGTAGAAACTCACCGGCATGATTGCGGCTCTCTCCAGATTTGTCTCCTGGGCTACCGACAAGTGCTATCTATTTTTTAAGGCACTTAAGGGGAGGTTTGAGTGGAGTAAAGAATGTGAAGAAGCCTTTCAAAATTTGAAAAGGTACTTAGCCACACCCCCACTCCTATCCAAACCTTTGCCTAGAGAAATATTAACCGCCTATCTAGCCGTGTCCGAGAAGGCCCTAAGCTCGATCCTCATCTGAGAGGAAGACGGAGTCCAAAAGCCTGTTTACTACACAAGCCATGCGTTCTAGGATGCGGAGGAGTGGTACCCCCATTAGAAAAGTTGACATTTGCGTTAGTCACTATTGCTCAAAAGCTACAGCCTTACTTTTAAGGCCACACCATACAGGTCCCAACCAAGTGTCCTCTTTGTCAAGTTCTTTAGAAGCCAGAGATATCGGGAAGGATGACCAAATGTTTAGTTGAGCTTGGCCAATACGATGTCCATTTTGTGCCGAGGACAGCCATAAAAGCTTAGGCCCTCGTAGATTTCTTCGTCGAGTTCACTGATGCCAAGCAAGGCATGCTGTTGGCTAAGAAAGCGCTCATAGAAGTACAAGATGCCCCCAACTGCAGTGAGGATTGTGCCACATCTGAACCAGAATGGAAGCTTTTTGTCAACGGATCTTCATGCATGGAAGGTTTAGGCGTCAGGCTGGTGTTGACAAGCCTACATGGTTACAAAGCAATCTACGCACTGTGATTTGACTTCAAGGCCTTGAACAACGAGGCAGAATATGAAGTGCTCCTAGCTAGACTTTGAATTACTAGAGATCTTGGGGTAGATCGTATTTTTATCCATAATGACTCAATGCTAGTTGTCCAACAAGTCATTGGAGTATTTCAAGCCTGAATAGAATCAATTGCTACATATTTACAAGAGGTCAAGCTGCTACTCGGGCAGTTCAAGTCTTACTCATTCAAGCAGATCCCCAGATTAGAAAACTCAGCGGTAGATGCACTCGCTTGGCTCGCATCAGGTCGAGGCGACAGTGACCTTGTTTTAGACCCCGTTGAAAGGTTAGCTGAACCAAGCATAAGCAAAGGTGTAATGAGTGTGATAGAAGAACCCGTAGCCACATGGATGGATCCGATCATCCGATACCTGACCACAACTGAATTGCCCGATGACTGAGAAGAGGCACGTCAGATTCGCAACAGCTCGGCTCGGTATTCGATGATCGATGGAAACTTATATCGACGAGGCTACACCATTCTATGTCTAAAGTGCGTAGGGCCCAAAGAAGTCGAATATCTAATGAAGGAGATCCATGAAGGCCTATGCGGAAACCATTCTAGGGGGAGATCCTTGGCCGAAAAATGTCTCCGGTAGGGCTACTACTAGCCAACTATAGAGCAAGATTGCATAGACTACGCGTAGAAATGCCTCAAATGTCAGCAATTTGCAAGGGTGCCCGAACACCATGCCGAGCCACTCACCTCAGTTACATCGATGTGGCCATTTGCTAAGTGGGCCATTGATTTGATCGGGCCCTTTCCTTAAGCCCAATCCTAATTCAAGTACTGCATTGTGGCCAGTGACTACCTCACCAAATGGGTCGAGGTAAAGCCGTGCACCAATATGACCAAGGCAAAGTGTACCAACTTCGTGTGGAAAAACATCATTTACCAGTTTGAAATCCCGCATACCATCGTCAACGACAATGTGAAATAATTCGAATCCTCAAGTCTCCCCCACCTGTGGGGGTAGCTCGACATCAGGAAAGTCTTCTCCTCCCCGAGCTATCCATAGAGCAACTGGCAGGTAGAAGCAGTCAACAAAATAATAAAGGACAACTTGAAGAAAATGTTCAAGGGCCTCAAGGGAGCATGGATTGATGAGCTCCCCAACTCTGGGCTTACCGAAAGCAGCTACTAGGGAGACTCCATTCTCGCTCGTGTACGGAGCAGAGGCAGTTATCCTGACGGAGGTGGGATTGCCCAGCTTCAGGGTTAAGCGTTATGACGAGATCCAAAATGTCGAGGTCATGATGTTCGAGATTGACTTGCTTGAAGAACAAAGGAACCGGCTAGCAATCCGTAATGTGGCCCAAAATTAGGTCGTGGCTTGATATTATAACAAGTGGGTCCAACTGAGAAGCTTTAAGGTTGGAGATTTGGCACTCAAAAAGGTCACTATTCTGTAGCCCGGGGTGGGGTCCTTTGGTCCAAAATAGGACAGGACATACAGGGTGATTGAAATTTTCCAGCCAAGCACCTACAGACTATCAGATATGGAGGGTAACTTGCTCGGTCATCCTTGGAATGCCAAGCTTCTCAAGAAATTCCTTTGTTAATCACAGCCAGAAATACTTTTTGACCTCTGGCTATATGTTTTTTGTAATTAGGCACATTGAAGTATATACAAAATTTCAATGAAATGTAAATTCCTACACTGTTCCATCAAGCAATACGTGTTTAAGGAATAGAAAAATCCCAAAAAGGGATACTATAACTCCAGCCCAAAGGACTAAGCTATAACTCCCGAAGAGGGGGGCTGTCCTAATTAACCAGACTGGGGGGCTGATCAGCAATCAGCCAACCATGTCTGTTGCTATGCAAACCACCCTAGCATAATAATTGCCCGACCACCATTAAACTTGTACAAGTTTCCATAAACTTAAACAAGTCTAGGGGGGCGACAGGGTAATAGGCTATCACACACCGTTGTGCTCAACCCGACCGAGAAATGGGGTTCCCTGTTCAGATTAACTTGGAAACTATTGAGATTTCAAACTTGGCAATAATAGGATTGAAAAAGAGGAGCTCGAAAAACTAAAGTCTAGGAATGCCTTTCCCAAGGAGCATCCAACTTGGTTCAAATTTCCTAATCAACTCCAAGGCCAAGACACCTATGTTAACTTTGTGAAACAAAGGTTAAACTATGTTCCCGAAAAACTCTTCACCCTAAAATATGAAAATATTTACCCAAGAACAATCGCACTTGGAAAATGTTAAATATGAGACAAATAAAAATCCGAGAAGTAATGAACTTGAGAAAGAAATTTCATTAAAAGTAGTGGTGGGGAGGTATAGTTAACCAGGCACCTCCTAAGCCCAGATACACAAAAAAGACCAAAAAAGGAGAAACAAAAGTTAAGCCTGGGCCACATCTCTAGCATTGTCCTTGCTGTCTTCGACGCCTTGCTCATCCTCGTCATCCTCGTCATTCACTTTGATGAACTCTTCCTCTTGCTCTGGCTACTGAGCTATGCCCTGCTCTGGCTCGACTATAAGTGACCAGTCAAAGCCCTCAGCCTCAGGATGCTTTCAGATCAGATAATCTTGGAGGTCGGTCATGCTGATGTAGTAGTAGTCGATGTACTTCGGGGACGCCTTGAACTTCTCCACAGCTTAGGCAAGTTAGTTAGGGAGCTCCTCCAAGAAACACTTGTTCTCTGCCTAAGAGGCCTCTAGCTAGCCCCTGAACATAGCAGCCTCATCCTTGGCCAATTCAGTAGCCCTCCTTGACTCCTCCACCTCCACCTTGTCCTGGTCGGCTTTTTCCTTTGCCTTCCTCGACTCCTCCTTGGCTTGAGAAAGAGATTCTTTAATTTGGTTAAGCTCGGTGATTTTCTCATCGAGCTCCTTCTCAACTTCCCTCCACCTAAGGAAGGTCTTCTTGTGTCTCTCCTTCTCTAGGTTGAAATCTTTCAACCCTGACGCATAGGCCATGTGCACGAAGGCGTATGTTTAAGGAAAACAGGACTATCAGTGTGCGACAAAAAGGATATGGAAACAAAGGAAGCTCAGGGTGGAGTAATCACTTACCTTGACGGCAAAATGGAAGGCGGCCTCGGACAAACCCCTGAAGTCCTCTCTTCGAAGGTTTGCCGAAAAGTCCTCCTAAGGACAGCATCCCGAGGTGATAGAGGATGTGCCCGTGGTAGTTTGCTTGCCTCCTCGAGGGAATTCTCGAGGATGGCACCACGGTTGTATCAACGGTGGGAGGAGTCTTGCTCGATGAAGCCTTGGTCCTCGTCGGCTGGGGTGGTTGCTCTTGGAGTGATGTGGATGGCTACTCGGGTTGTGGAGGGAGTTCCATTCTTGGAGTCCTCTTGCACTTTTTCTCGATCACTACGGCCATGCCCTTCACCTTGCGGAGGCTCTCAATGAGAGCACACCTCTCTTCTGTGATGCTTGGCCTTGAAGACATTTTTGTTGTCAAAATCCTCCCAAGTCAGAACAAGGTAAGCATGCTAAAAAAAAAATTACTCAGGGCTGACCTCTGATCTGGAGTTGTTGAGACAAGTATAAGAACCAAACCATGTCCTCGAAGTCCTCATCTACTATGGGTCGCCCCGCATCGAAGGAGCCACTCGACGAGTTCTTGGAGCTGGACGATGATGGCTTCCTTGTCGGCCACCCAAATCAGGAAGTGCTTGGCTCCGAGATGTCTGTGGTGCTCGACCTTGTGACTGTCACCTACCCAGTTGGGTGTTTAAAGGGGGATTTGTTCCACTAGGTTCTCCGAACCAACTGTAAAGAGAGAGGATCTCCTCCTTGAGCAGAAACGACTACTGCCTCCTTGCCTCTAGTTTCTCGAACAGGTCTTCGATCGACCTAATTACTTGGCTCGACGCCCACGGTCTCTTGCTCCATACATGCCTCTGCTCAAAGGTCGTCAGAACATGTTCGTCATTAGGGACGGCCTCACCGGCTCGGGCTAAGTTATCACCCCTGACATAGGACCACTTGTACTTCCAGAGTTTATCCGAGTCGAGGTTGCCCAAGATAAAGTCCTTCCTAAAGCCGGTGACATAGTACTAATCGAACTGTCGGGGAAGCTTCGTCATCTTATAAACTTATTTGAACGCCTCCCATGGCATCTTTGTAGCCCCGTAGTACCTCCATAATATGTACATCCTAATTAGAGACTTGTAACTATTCGAGTTAAGCTGTGTCAAGCACACGTTCAGATCATTTAGTGCCCGGCAGAGAAAAGGATGAAACAACAGGCACAACCCAACTCAGAAGAACTTTGCATATTAAGTAATACACCCCTCCGACAGAGTCAACGGGGAGTTATTCTCCTCCGACGCGATGAGGATGACATCATCCAAGATGTTGAACTCAGCACACAAGTCCTCAAGCCGAGATTCCATTATGGCGCTGGTGTAGGCCGCTGCTGATGTCTGCCCTGATCGGGTGATCCAGTAGGCTGTCACTCCTCGGACTCAAGTGACACTGACCCTCTCATCCTCCATAAGGCTCTCGATTGACCCTACCTCCTCGGCTCTCTACTCCTCATCGAAGCGGTCGATGGTTACTCTGCCTACTACTAGGACAGGGGCCTCGGAGTCTCGAATAGAGGTGCTTGGAAGATCAATTGTAGCCTCTAGCTCGGCCAGCTCCTAGGCAGTAACTTGGGACGTGCCAGCGATAGCTGCCTCGATGTAAGGATCCTTGCCCTTGCACGGCCTCACCAGGTGCTTCCCATCTAGTAGGTTGAGGAACTTCTGCTCAGGGACGGTCTGGGAGTCGACCCTTAGTATTTTAGCTAACTGGTCAGCTCCATCCTACTCTAGGGACAAGCCTTCGATGTCAACCACTGTGGAAGGCAAGTTGGCCTTAGGACTACTTTTTGACCAGAAAATATTGACGTTCTGAGAATCTAACAAGTCATTCATTTTCTCGCGCTTCTCGGGAACTTACTTGATCAGACTATGGAAGCTTGGGAACATAAAGTCTTCGGGCTAGTAACTATAGCTTGGCAATTAAAAACTCAATGGTTGCAAAATGTGGCCTTAATCGCGTGAAAATGACAGATAGAAAGGGCCTATTTATAGCCGTCTCAGGTAGGAAATTTGGGTGTAGAAAATGAAGAGACGTGATGATTACACTTGTCAGGAGGTGCAGTCGCTCGCGAAGCGACACGTGTCCCTAGGTTCTTTTGTGCTATCTTTTGTTTCACACTACCTTACGACGTATTTTTATCTTCTATTCTGAGCCGACCTCACCCACTCGGTATAATCCACCCAGCGGGACATCGACTAGGTAAACTAGGGTGCTACTATTGAGGTGAGCTCGGTGTCATTGTTGAGGAACCAAACTCCAGGTGGTAGGTCAAACAGCTCAATAGAGTTACGAGGAGCTTACGACTGACCCCGATGAGCCTAGGTCTTTTGTCCGAGGTGCTTCTCAGGGTCCTCTGGGCTGCACCTATCAGGTTGCCACTCGGATTAAGTACCAGCTCAGGTCGGAATCCCCTTACTTAAAAGTGAACAGCTACTCGCCATCATAGGCCAATAGATGGCAAGCAACTCACTGTTTGATGGGGGCCAATCCATTGGTAGAGGGACATGACACTTGTCTTCTGCCACTTGACATGTCTTGATGTGACACACGGGTTGTGGGCAAAACCAACTTAACACTCGGTCCAAGTGGTAGCCTACAAACAGAATGTATTTATTGCATTATAGTAAGCAAGCTCCTTCCCACCTAACAAGTTCCTAACCTCTACTGAGCAACTCCTACCTTGAGCATCGAAGAGCCCTTATCTATTGACTGACCTTTTCTTGCCTCCCAAGAGTCGCTCCTCTTGTTGCAGGCCTACCTGATCAGGCAGAGACGAACAGGGAAGAACTGAGTACCATGCGCCGTCGCATGTGGTGTTAATTCGACGCCGAACCTCGGTAAGCATCAACAGCCTCTATTTCGGATGTGACTGTTATAAATTTGCATGTTTACTTATAATATCATACCTTACGCTTTGTTCTCGTTACAGATCAACTCAACGCTAATCGATTAATTCCCACCTGATCGATTCTTGAGAGTGGCCATTGGCCCACAAACAAATATAATTGTAGAATTCACCCTCTATGACTATGTTATAATTTTAGTTAAAATCTTAGTCCACCTTGCCCCTAAAAAAATTCTTACTCAGTCACTAATTGGAAAAATACTTTAACCTTAAAAGAGAAATAAATACATTACTTATAGGACTCTATACTTTTCACCTATCACATCTATATTAGGTTGTTTGTTCTCTATACTCTCATTTTGATGCCATCACGATCAATAAAAGACTTACCATAGAAAAACCTAAATAGTTTTTTGATAGTTACAAATGATTTTGAGAAAATTTTGCTCGTCATATTAGACAAGCATGGATACGGAATTTTCCACTTGAGAAGTATTTTGGTTGCCTTTTTTATAGTTATCTAACATATTTTTTTATGGTTAATAAAATTTTGTGCTAGAGTATAGCAATGTTCCAGTTTGAGGCACTCCATTTTCTCATATTAATTGGTAGACATCAATTATGCCTAAACAGCCACATGAGCCAGTGGAAAATCCATGTTTCATTTTCATCTGACATGGCAAATGTTGTCATCTTTTGCCGTAACGAGGTGGTTTCTTCCTTCACCGTATAGAGGCAGTTATGTGCACATGTATATGTGAGTATGCACGAAAAAGACTCATAACGGAGATTGGTAAACGTACATAGAAGAAATTAGACTAACTAATAAAGTTAATTGGCATACTAATTATTGGAATGAAATAAGTGAAATCCTCACTTCAAGAAAAAGAAAAAAAAAAGGAAATAAGTGAAATCTAGGAATGAATTAAGTTTTTACAGCTTAGGTGACAGATCCAAGATCTTATAGTAGAAGTACATATTAGTATAGGGGGCATTCGTTATGCAGTAATTAGTAAGAATCATGTTCCTAAAAAAGTGATAATAGACAATATAATTTCTAGGAAATCAGCATTATCACTTTTGGTTGTATACCTGAATCTTCTATCAAATTTTCTAGAATAATATATTATTGTATTTGTTTGGGAATTCTATATAGTTGACGAGAATAAACTAATGTATCATGTTTCAAAAAAAAATTTCCATTATCGTTTATTTATTAATATGATGTTAAAAATGAATTTTTAAAAGGTTATATGGAATTTTTCATAAATATTTTCTTTTAAGATTTATTTTTTATAAACCTACTCATATGATTATTATTATCATTACAAAGAATTTAAAAGAATAAAAAAATTATAAAAAAGCCTTTTTAACAAAATTTTAGAAATTTAAAAATAATAACAACATAAATAATAATATTATTTAATAATCATAATAATCATATGATATTATTATTTTACCTTTTATTATTTATATTATTATTGTTGAATATTCATACTAATATAATAGAATATATTTAATGCTGATATATTATTATTATTTAATAATATTCTTATTTAATTTTATATCTTAATATTGAATATTGAATATATTAATATATTACTAATAATATTAAATAATAATTATATAAATATTAATAATATATTAATGTAAAATTATTATTCTAATTTTGGATTAATATGAATATGAATATTAATATAATATGTACATAACTACTATCATCATTAAGGAATTACTACAATGAGACGGGCATCATCGACGAGACACAATTTGACAGTGGTTATTAATCGGATTTATAGTGGGCCCCACAGTTTAAGTTTTGAGAATTTGAATTTGGTAATGGGAATCTATTTGTGGACGTTTGACATTTTGGGATTTTTTTTTTTTTTAGGTTGTAGTTTTTGACTTTTTATGCATATTTATTTATTGATTTATTTTTTACTGCTAGTTGTGGCTTTTCATAAATGGTGTTGTTTTTGTAGCTATTCTTGGAAAGACTCATCAAAACTTTTTTTTTTTTGGTTCCGTATTGAGCTTTCATTCTTTGTTAATCCATCTTCTTGGACATATCAGGCATGGTAGTTTATTTTGGAGAAAAACTCATGACTTTTTAGAGGAAAAAAATGGGCAACTAAAAATGCATTCACATAATCGCTATCACATTGAATCATACCTTTTATAATTATAATTACAAAAGAAAAAAAGAAAACAGTTTAAAAAAAGTAAAAAAAAAAAAGGTGAAAACAAACAACCAGACCTCTATCGACGGCCGTGAAAGGGCATGGCACCAGAAATCGCGACTCGCTGTCTTAACCCCTTAGGCCGTTATCACAACAAATGTCGTAATGATTCGTTGGGACGAAGATCATGGCAATGCTTACAACTCCGTGGGCCACTGTCGTCACAAAGGTAGTCCAGACGCCATCATTCATTGTTGCAATGATCTATCAAAGATGGGGCCATTTTTTCGATGGTCTTGACCCTCACTTTTAGAATCGCATCATCCATTGGATAGATCTTGACCCCCATCTCTAAACGACTCATCTCACTAACCGAGTTTGGATTGCTATTTATGCTTATCGATGCACTTCTCCACTGGTCATGGTGGTTCTCTAGTCGTTGGTATGTGTGAAGGGTTGGGTTAGAAATTAAGATATGGATTAATTACAAAAATTCCTTCTAAATTATAGCCTTTGTAACACTTTATCTTTGAACTTCAAAATGTAACATCTGTTCACCCTGAAGTATGATCATTAACAAAAATACTCCTTCTATTAGAATGTTAATGGAAAAAAAAAAACAAATGATTATAAAATTAGGATATTTTGTTAATTCTAGTTACAAAAAACCCTAAAAATTAAAACTATAATAAAAATAGTCTTTATTGATAATTAAAATAAAAAATCAATTAAAACCATTATACTAATGGAATCCTTCTTTTTTGATGTACTTCTTTAAAATTTTATTTTTTCACACGCAAAAAAGTATTCTGAAATTTTAAAAGTTATATACATTAGTGAAATGAAAAAGAATGTAACATAAATATATTCAATATAATAAAAATTATAACAAAAAATTTTCAAAGAGAAAAAAACACTGACAGAATTAATAAAATTTCTTTTATATTTTTGAAGTTTTTATTAGTATTTATGCCTTTTAAAATTTTAAAATACTTTTTGAGTGTGAAAAAGGTTAATAAAAATTTTATATAAAATTTCAATATATTGAAAAAAAAGAGGGATCTGGATAATAATATGTATTTAAATTTTTTTTAATCATAAATAAAGGTTATTTTTATAATAGTTTTAATTTTTTTATTACCAAAATTATCAAAATACCCTTCATTTTAAAATTATTTGTCAATTTGCCATTAAGATTCTAACAAAAGAACTATTTTTGTTAACAATTCATACTTTAGGAGGAACATATGTTATGTTTTGAAATTCAAGGGATGAAATATTACAAAGGCTATAATTTAGAGGAAATTTTTGTAATTAATCCTTTAATAATTGGTTTTTTTGTCAATGTTTTATTCCCTAAAGGAATGCCAAGAATTTCTCTAGGTAGATTTCACTTTCTCAGCCATTGGATTAAATCCAACACTCAAAATATTTTGCCTCAAAAGCATCTCATTCATGAGAACAAATTAAGGATTTTATCATCATCATCATCATCGTCGATATTTATATTGGATAATAATATAAAGTTATAATAATACTAGTATTATTATTATTTAGTAATAATATAAAAATATTAATACAATGTAGACTAAATATATAATATATTAATATATAAATAAATAATAAAAAACTTAAGTAACAATAATAATGCCATATTTTATTGCTATTACTCAATATTAGTATATTTTTATAAATATTTTTTAATATTAATATTATTTCATATAATATACATATAATAATAAAAATATAAGTAGTAATAATGTAATATTATTTAATATTAATATTAACATTAAATAACAATATTGTTATAATAATAATTATCAATACTTTAGAAAATTTTATAATTTAATATTAAATAATAATATATTATTATTAGCATAAAAAAATAACAATAGGGCCGTTTGGTATGCACTAATCTTGAGGTAGGAATGAAACTTTGTAATATTTCCACATTTGGTATAAGAACTATAATTATTATATTCTAGGAAACTCAATCCCATATGATTCAGTTTAACTTTTTTGGGGTAATTTGAATCCCAACCAATAAGGTCAAATTCAAATTTCTAAGAATCTCAAAACCATAAGAATCTCACCATTCCTTTGATGATGATTATGATGTAAGTATTATTAATATTAAATAACAATATAAAAATACTATTTAAAATTAATATTATTATAGTTAAATAATATTATTTAATGTTAATGACTACATTAAATAATAATAATAGTAATAATAATAATAGAAAATAACATGATATTATATTATTTTTGTTTTTTATTATATTAATATCAAATGAAACAATACTATTATAAACAACGACGATGATGATCATACAAAACCATATAATATTACAAATTATATTTTATCATTAATTATATTCATAATAATTTATTATATGTTGAACATACAATATATTCAATAATAATAAAAATATACTAATATAATGCATTATTATAATCATTATAAAATAAAATAATATTATTAATTATTTTTTTATAATTATTTATGTTCATAAGAATTTATTGATGTTTTTGCTATTATTATTATTGTTATTGTTATCGTTATTATAACAAAATTATTATTTTATATAAATATGTATAAGATTTATATTAATACTAAATAACAACAACAACAACCATAGTAAACAATATATTTATATAATATCTATATTCATATTGAAATTAATACTAAATTATACTAAGAAAATAATTATATTGGCATATTATGAATATATATTGTTATTATTATTTAATATTAGTACTAATATAAAAAGTAACATTGCATTAGATATAAAAGATAACATAATTTTTTTTGAGAGCTAATACATTAGTTTATTTTTGTCAATTATACAACATTCCCATGTATAACCAAATACAATAAATTATCATTTCTAGAAATATGAGAGGATTCTTATGTATAACCAAACATAATAATATTGATTTCCTTGGAATCTTATTGCCTACTATCACTTTCTTAGGAATATGATTTTTACATATTACTATATACTAAATGCCCCCGTAAAGTTTTAAATAAAAATTAAAAACACATCAAAAATAAAAAGTTATAATATTGCTTATTAATAAATTTTTGTTTGATAGTGTTGAACAAAGAGTGATCCATCTATTATTTGTATTAATCATGTGAATATATGTATGCCTACATATATGCACACACCAGTCAAGAGACAAAAAGATTGATCCATGTAACTACTATATTATTGTATATGTGTGTGTGTGTGTGTGTGTGTATGTGTGTCTATACACACACGAGATAAGTCTTAAGTCTGGCACTATTTCCAATCGAGACGTTTCCCTTACTTGGTAGATTAAAAACAAACGGCTGTAATTGCATCAAATGAGAACTTTTTTTTTATTGGTCATAGTCTAATAATGACATACTTTTGAAGTTAAAATATATAAACAAGTGATTTAAAAAGTGTAACTTATTAAAATGCATTGCCATTAACATTTAATACCTATCGACGGTCGATTTAGGTTGTCTTCAAATTTGGGTAACATATTTTTTTTCTATAGCTCATATATGATATTATGAAGAAACTCTCAAGGATTAGAGTTTTTATGTTGAATTTTTTAGTGATTGTAGGATGATTTTTGCATCAAACTATTCTAATCTAGTCAAGTATATTGCTTTTGGTTAAGGTTTATGATTTCATTGGTTTTTCAGGGGAAAAGGAGAAAACGATGTTGGAAAGTTTGTGATTTTGGTCAAAAATTACAATTTTATTCTTGAAGTGAAGAAGAAAAAGTTGTAATTTTTGGGCAAAGATTGTAATAATTTCTACTACAACTAATCATTTAGGCTAAAATTATTCTTTTTATTTGTTTGTTTTCGTCAACTTTACAAAAAATGTTCATGTAAAAACTAATTGGGCCATAAACAACCTTAACATATTCTAAAGATTGATTTAGGGAGACGGTAGATTTTTAGTTTGGTTGGGTGACATTTTCTTTACTTGATTTTCACAAAAAAATAGGTGATTTATTACTTTATTATTGTCCGATTATAGTTTTAGTGTATGCTTTTTGATAAACACAGTCCGATTATCAATTTACAATGTTTCAAGTTATTTTTTTTTAATCCGATTCACTCTTTCATATGTTTTATTTATCTCATCATTTTAGGTAGATTAACCTAATATATTAATAGATTAACCTAATATTTTAATCATTGCATTATTATTTAATTCACTAAGGGCATGTTTGGCATACCGTATTGTATTATATTGCATTGCATTGTATTGTATTGTATTGTATTGTATTATGTACAAAAAATATAATGCAATGTAACACAATACAATACAATACAATATGGTATACCAAACAAATCCTAAAGATCTGTGAAGCATGTCGTAATTGTACTCCATAATATATTATTTGTAAACGATACAACATTGTTGAGATGCATATGTTGTATTATTTAATGCATAATTAATAATTAAAAATATGGATTGTGATATTAAATATGACTGTATTGAAAAATTCAAACAAGAAGAGAATATTAATAAACCAATCAATATTATAAATGTAATAATAATTAATACCAAAATCAAAGTTTGGGTGCGGGTCTGAATTGAAATTTGTGTTAGGACCTAAGCATAGGCTTAGGGTGGAGTTTTAGGGCTAAGATCAACATCAGATTTTTGGACTAGGGTTAGGATTGGGTTTAAGGACAGGATTTGGGGCTGAGGTCAAAGTCAAGATTGAAATTCGAAACTAGGGATGGGGTTTGATTTAAAAATTATGGTAGGTGTCAAGAATTGGGACCAGGATCAAGTTAAGGTATCGTGACCAAGGTCACGGTCAGGGTACGGTTAGGTTTTAGGTCCACATTCGAGTCGAGATTCGAGATCAGGACTTGGCATCAAGCTCAAATGTTAGAGTTAAGGTCAGGCATTAGTGTCGAGGTCAAAGTTTAAGGTTGAGTCTTAGGACTAAGGTTGGGGGGATAGGATTTGGGATCAAGATTTAGGGTCAAGGTCGAGGTAGGGTTATGGAGTTGAAGGTCAAGATTGGGTTACAAGCCCATGGTTGAAACTCGGCACCCGACCTTGATCTTTAAACTCAAGCATGAATCATAACACTTGACAACCTACCGTGAATCCTGGCCCCAACACTTACCTTAGTCCTGATCTTGAAACCTAACTCCAACTTGGCCTTGGACCAAGATCTTGACCTTGGCCATGACCCCAAAAACTTACCTTGATGCCTATCCCAAATCACAACTTTTATCCTAGTCTCAAATCACGACCCTAATCCTGACACCTGATGGTGACCCCGACCTTAACCTCGACCAAGAATCCTGACCTTGACCTTGATCCCAAAACCCTACCTCGATAATGGTCTGAAAAACCCAACCGTGACTCCAACCCTAGATCTTGAAACATGACCTTAACCCTAAATCCCAACCTCAACCCTAAATCCCGACCCTAACCCTAGTTCCAAAATGTCTATGACCCTAAAGTATTCTATGACAACAATACAATATAATATAATAATAGAATACAATACAATACAATACAATACAATATGATGTGCAAAAAATGTTGTTAGAGTTACATTTATATTTATCCTACAATTAAATATTATTGTTGATCTGTCAAAACACAGTGAGCTGACAGTAGACAATTTACAAAGATACATGTCTCTCACCTTGACGTGAGATGACACACAAGAGTCAATCCCAATTTGATATTGGATTGGAGACACACACACACACACACACATATATATATATATATATATCCTGGACTTGTTATCAATGGGTATGTTTCCAATGATTACATTTCTGATAAAGGTATGTTTTAACAACTATTGATGATATGGAGAGATAAAAATTCAATCTCATTAATTATCATAATTTTTTTTGATGAACTACCTAATTCATTACAACAATCTAATTTACATCATACGGTTAATAATAACAGCATCCGTTAGGAACATAGCCATTGTAACCACATCCATATATATTTGTACCTATATTTGTTTAGAATACAGTGACGTATATTTTCCATAAAAATATATATATTACGTAGGAGAGATTCCATAAAAAATATATATTATATTTTGCATAAAATGTATATAAATGAATTTTTTGTGTCCATTTAAAAAAATGTATATTTGTGCTGAAGAGATGCATTTATAAATGTAGAGATATCTTTATGCGAAAGATCACATAGATTGTATCGGTTGTATCTATTTATGAAATAACATCCTTGTCTTTTATTTATTCTCCAAAAAAATTATAGATTTCATTCATTGTTCTAGAATACAAGATTGTTGCTAGATATTGTACTTAAAGGTTTGTTGTATATTAGAAGAAATGTGTTGTTAAACTCATTAGCAAAAATTGTAGCGAGGATAAAAAAAACCTTTAAAATTGTTAGAGAATGAGAATTTGTTATACATTATCTTGTGCGTGATTTTTGGAGATCCTCCAACCAACAAAATCTTGAATATTTCTTTATGCTTTGTAATGGTGCACTTTAGTTTTCAAAACCGATGTTATTATTGGTTGAGCATGAATATATATGTACATGTATAGTTATGGAAATATTGTCTCTTTCTTTAGGGGAAATATTGTCTCTTTTTTTTTAGGGGAAATATTGTCTCTTTAGACTGCATTGAAATTTTTTGACTTTTGTGATAATTGGAAATTAACACACACATGTAGACATGTGAAATGTAAATAAAGCAAGACAAGAATGCTGGCGGTCTCAACAAAGTTCATACATAATAACAACTAATAAAAATCACTATCCACTTCCTTTTAGCACTATAATCCCTATCCACTTCCTTCCTTGATTGTTTTATATAAGCCATTTGATGTTGACATTTTAGTTTTACTGTTGGCTATTAACACCGATTAATTCATATTTGAATGTAAAATATTAACACCTTCAAAAAAAAAAAAGAATGTAAAATATTAATTGTCAAAATCAGTAAGTTTTGTCAGCTTCACCGACAAGATTGAACAAAACACCCACGAGTACATCACGTGCCTATGAAAATGGTATCGCTGATAATACTAAATAAATCTTTTTTCCTATATAATTACTATCAATGCTTAATTAAGTTGTTTAATAAAATTTTCTATTATAAAATGAAGTTAAAATTAATTTGTTACAATATATTAAGGGGCGTTTGCTATGCAATAATCTTGAGGATGAGAATGGGAATCTGTATGATTTTACATTTAGTACAAGAATTATGATTTCTGAATTCTTCAAAAACTCAATCTTATGGGATTCACTTTATCCTATTTTGGGAATTTGACTTCCACACTATAAAGGGACATTCATATTCTCAAGAATTACAAGACCATAAGAATCACACCTTTTCTTCTATTATGACAATAATAATGACGATAAATAAATAATATAATATAAAAATTTAATTATTTATAAAATTTTTATAACAATATTATTTTTTAACATTAATATTAATATAAAATAATAAATATTACTAAGAATTATATTTTTATCGTTATTTATATTATTACCCATATATTCTATCTTTTATTTATATTATTTTAAAACTATTATATTATTGTTAAATAGTAATACTTCTATTATTTTTATTAAAAATTAATATATTTATATAATATAAACATAAAAATTACATTAATATAAAATAATAATTTGATAATAAAGATAACAATAATAATAACAACAATAAAACAAATCTATAGTATATTACATATACAATATTTTTTAAGGATTACATTTACAATAGTTAAACCTTAATACATTGATTTAATTAATATTAGTATATAATCTTTCATTTTTGATATGATATGTGCTATTGAGGCCAAAAATCATAACATAAAGAGTATTTTATTACTATTTCATATAACAGGAGGAATAATATTATATTGAAAATTGAGGGCACATTATTACTAGAGCTATATAATTTAGGGAAAATTTTTGACCTCGCATTGGTTGTTAACATGTATTTTGAAGGCAACATCTTTAAATTTTGTTCCCCCATTATATGAATTTTACTCATTTTATTCTTTTTTTATAAAAAATTCACTATTTTTTTCGCTCAAGAAGTTTTTCCAAATTTTCTCCTATAGTGTTTAGCAATCTTTGTTTCTTATGAGTACAAACTCAAATAATATAAAGTTCTTACAATTTACAGTGTAAAGTAAAAGTATGTTACAATGTACATTAAAAAGTATGTTACAGTGTAAAGCTCTTATATGCTACAATTGCATAACAGTGAATACTTTGCTTAATTGGACTTAATAATTACTAGAGAAACCTTGAAATTCCTATTAATTTTAGTTCAATAAAAATATACATTTTTTTATAAAATCTCCTATTTATAGGGCAAAGATGCATGAAATTCGATTACAAAATATTTAATCTCGATCATCGATTTATAACTAATCGATAAGGTCCATACATGTGTGACTTAATTCGTCAATATTTAACAGATTTAGTAACGAAAATGCCAAATTGGCATAAGTTTTATAGATTAGGGTGTGATTTGTTACGGTTTAAAATTCATCAAGCTCCATAGTTTAGAGGCCAAAAGTGAAATTATGGGCTCAAAACATATTTAACGATTTAGTAACATAATGGTTTAAATGGGACAAGTTGCATGATTTAAGGTTATGATTTGTTACATTTTAAAATTCATGGCCAAAATCGGATAAGTTGTATAATTTAAGGCCAAAAATGAAATTTACTCTAGAGTTCTTGACGAACTGTCGTGAAATTGAGAGTTAAGAAAGGTCTTGACATTTCACAGTGATTTTTAACCATCGTGTAATGTGAGCTTGTGAACCTTCACGTGAGATTTTGCTTGTGGCATTTAATGGTGATTTTTTTCCGTTTATTAAATTAACCTAAGTCTACAATGCCGTAATCCAAGTCTAATTGGTAGCAGAGCCACCTAGGACCTAGAGGAGGCAGCTATTTTAACACTTTGTTTGGTAGGAGGGAGAAGATTGGATGGAAAGATGTAAAGAGAGACATCAAACTCTTTATTTGGTTGGAAGGAAGAGGGGATGAAAAGGAAACATGGAGGGATAATCTCTCTGTATGAGCCCACCAAATTTATTCCTTCTAATGATAGAAAGATCCATTAAATTCATTCAATTTAATTTTTTAAAATGACTATTATGCCCTTAGAAAATTATTAACAAATAATTAATGGGACAACAAGATAATTACACAAACAATTATCATTTATCATTTCAACTTTTCCTCTCTCCTATTAAACAACTTGAAAGATTTCTACAATCCTCTCCATCATTCCCACCCTTTATCCCTCTTATTAAATGGAGTCTTTTTTTTAATTACAAACATTTATATGAGATTTCATAAGAAGTTTTGATTATACTCAAAATTTTAATGTTTAAGTATCTTTTATCTTAAACATAAAATGTAAAATAAATTGCCAAAATTAATATAAATCACTGTACAAGTTCGTAATTTTATGAATTGTGGAGATAATTATGAAATATATGTATAGTAGTACTATTATTTTAGTTTAAAATTTTGGTGAAATTTAGGCTCTGAAAACAAAATTCTGACTCTCCCATCAGTAAGTATTTGTTAGGTATTAACAAACCAAGAAACCTCTCTTGTATGAAAGCTAACTATGCCGGACGCCAACATTTTTTTTTTACTGAACCTTCACTTTGTCACGAATCATATCAATGTCAACCTCTAGCAATAAAAGTGAAATATACATTCACATAGTCCATGCAAGATTCAAGAATTTCATGAACATAGGAATTGAACTAGGTAGGTTCGGGGACACAAAAATTGCGCGCACTGAATTTGAATCCTATAATATATATTTTTTAAAAATTTTAATCTTATTATTAGCTCTAGATGCCGCCCTCTATCATTGATCAGCTTATTCCTGATTTTTTGTGCCATATAAAAGTTATCGCCTGGCACTGATTAACCGTCCTCTAATTTTCCACTTACTCAATTGGAAAATTACTCTCTTAAGGTCAAAGGACACAAAGTTGCCAATCTAATTAGGTGCGTTATGATTTTGTTTTTTTTTTTGGCTGAATAGATCTTTTTGGTCAATGTGATTGATTTACGATATTGTTATGTGATTGATCATTCCACTAGCGAGAGCTCTTGTTTATAATTGTTGGGAAACTGCTATGGATGGAAGACGGGAAGAAGTTGAGTTTGTGTTAGTTTGCACATGATTCCAAACTTAAGAATATTTGGTAATTATTATTCGACAGATTGATCTGGACCTGAAAGTGGGATTTAGAATGCTGAGTAGGGCATTTCAAGAACCAATTGAAGGACATGATTAGGAATCTTACGTGTATGATGGAGGGCTTTTCTGTTCCTTGAGGTGTATATATTCAATGCTGCAGATAAAAGCCTGGAGCCTTTTTGCAACATTGGAGCCAATCTTCCGATATGTCAATGCCAACTTACCTGATTGCCTCCCAACTGAAAATGGATGACTAACCCTAGAAGTGCCATCAAAAGTGTTTAAAATATGCAGTAAAGCACCAGTACACTAGGACATTTATAGTGTATATTGTAGGTAATCTCGATGGTGTATTGGGCCAGGTCTGAGATTAGTTAAAGCCCATAAAATATTTTCAAGTCTAGAGGTCAAGACCAAATAGCGGACGAGCTTATCAAGGCTCTAAAGAAAATTGAGATGAAACCAATT
>CAMOHE010034882.1:0-18827 GCA_946598075.1 Artocarpus hirsutus | reverse complement strand
AACTAACATGGCCATATTAACAGCCCCTGATAAGAAAGGAGTTTAAATAAAAGGAAAAGAAAAAAAAAAATCAATGTTGTAATTTGAGTTATACAACAATACCTTGTTCAACAACATCAGCAGATGTTTGTGGTGATTTTATTTACAACTGCAATCATGTGCATCGAGTTCTTTGTTTATTTGTTATTTTTCTTGACGATTTATGAGGTTTTTTGTGAAGTAAATCATTTGTTTGAGAAAAGGCCCAAAACAAACGTGCGTAAGATAAAAGTTAGTTTTATTGCCTCTTGCCTCTTGCGTCATGCTATACGTTTATTGATTTAAATTCTCTCGTATATTAATTTCATTAAGAAAGAAAGAGATAGAATTGTAATTAAACGTGCCATAATCGTGTTAATCGTGTCAACACATCACGGCACGTTTAATAATCGTGTTAATCGTGTCGTGTCGTGTTACGCGTGTTATAGGCGTGTCGTGTTCGTGTTTTATTTTTGGCACGTTTATTAATTGTGCCGTGTTCATGCTCAGCGTAATCGTGTCGTGTTGTAATCGTGCTGGCACGAACACGGCACATAACACGATTTGCCAGCCCTAATTCACTTTTCTGGGAAAAAAAAAATCATGAGTTCACCCCTGAGTATAAATACTACTTTGGCCAACCTAGATGATAAATGAAGAAAGAGTAAACAGAAATCCAATCCCAATTTATTGGTGAATTTATTTCCTTCTGTAGAGAAACAAATCACAATTTTACTTTTGTAATATTACTAATTTTTAGTCAATTATTTCATGCATCGGGACATTTTTAGTCCTTAAATTATCTTGATTATTTTCTGCAAAGTCAAATACACGATTGGAAAGGGCATTAGTTTAGGCTATTTTATTTACATATTCTCTTTGCTAAGTAAACGCTACCAAAAGAAACTAATAAACGATCCAAATACATATTTCCTTTCTTTAGGTCTAAATTTTTTCTGTTCCTGTTGTAAACCATATTAGCAGGCATGTTTTCAATAATTTTTAATTATACCATTTTTTTTCTTTTTTCTTTTGTGGCAATATGATAGGTTCAAACTTGTTTATTACTTTCAAGATCATTTTTCTTGTTTTGAAAAAATTCTTTCCGACCTAGTCGATTTAACATCCACGTTAAAGATTAGAACAATCTCTTCTGGTGTCCTTATTGACTTTAATGTTAAGGAGTGCAGACGGTAAAATATATCATCTGTACTTGGGCCAACAAGACTAAAAAAAAACTAAAAATCAAAATCAACCAATACAAATCGAGAAACTATCCAAAGAAAGCTAACAGAGTCGATGCCGCGTTGGAACCGACTCCGTTGGCCAGTTAAACAGAACCACCCACCATGCATGTATTATGATGTATATCATTATCTGTAATATATTACAGTATTGCGACAGAGTGTACTGCCATAGAAAACTATTATAGAAAACGATTACCCATGAAATAAATAAACCACAAATGAAAGAAAAAAATTCAGACGTAGACCATTTAGCATCCACATTAAGGATTAGAACAAATCTCTTTTGGTGTCTATGGGAGTATTTGGCAAACTCTTTTAGTGTCTATTGGGATATTTGACAAACTCGTATCCCATCAATTTCAACTTAAATAGTACAAAACTTTTTTATGTTATGGTGTAAAAAGTAAAAATATGCTACAATTTAAAGTTTTCATATACTATAATACTTTCAGTTTTAACTCTTAGATTTAACTCACTTTCCAAACACCTTATATATTTGTTGGTTTTTTAAAACTATATTAAATAAAAATGCAAAAACACAATAAATGTATAGAACGTATGAAATAAAATTTTTCATAGTAACTTCTATAAACATGTTATAGAGCATATTAATTTAACGTTTAATAAATATATATATTTTGTGCTTATCTGATTGAAAAGTAGAAAGTGGAAAACTCCTTTCGGGAAAAAGGATTTTTAAACAAAATCACTATCTTTCTCGCTTAGTCCTTGGAACCAAATGGATATATGTGTGGGTGTAGAAAGAATTTGGGTCTCTAATATTCACCCGCTTACCTTTTTTTTACACTAATCTCAACACATAAGCAAAGCATAACCATAAATTGAAGAATACTTTTTCTCTTTCTTTTCTCCATGCACACGCCAACTGCTAGACTTTTTGGCAAAATTTTTACAGTATAACAAAAACTACCAATTGTGTGTAGAAGAATAAAGTAGGCCTCTATTCATAAAGAATGAGTAACTCAATTAATTTTGGAAGATTCCTTAATTTTAATTTTAAATGTCACATGTTTGATAAAAATAAAAGAGATAAGTTTCCCATTCCCGTTGGTGTGATAGGCGCCACACACAGATACCTTATCTAAGTGTGATGCGCCAACTTGCAGACAGGAGATAGAAAAATATTACATGTTACCCAATTTGATTTGTTTCCAAATTTATAGAATTTTCAATTTTAAATTAAATTACATTTACAAAAAAAAATTATGAAGTTCTTAATATGGAAACTTAGTGAACGGGTTTTGAACTACACGCAGAAATTTTTTTAGTGGGTGTAACTGTGTCTTTCGAAATTAATTATTGATTATTATTAAATAATTATTTTACAATGAGATTTTTTACGCTATAGGTCTCCAAACTTTGTAATATTTGGCACTTTAGCCCGAATTTTAAGAATTTAGACTTTTAAGTCCCCAAACTCTGAATCTGTTGGTACCTTAGTTCCCATTTTAAGAATTTGAAGACTCATGTCCTCAAACTCTTTATTTATTGACATCGTTAATCCCCGTATTCTTTTACTATTAAATAATATAATAGATATTAATTTTTTAAGGCTTTTTTATTTCTTAAGTCCTAAAAATGTAACTTTTGTTTTTTTTTTTTTTAAGAAAGGCCCCAACAACTATTTTTTAAGTATAATTCATTATTTTTTTGTCTAAAAATAATATTAAAATTCTCTAGCATAAATTTAATTTAAAAAATATTGATAATAAAACAATTGATTATAAACCGAAAAAAATTAATAAATATTCTTCTCTTTTGTTAAGTTTTCCATAAACAACCGCATTACATGATTACAGAAGTATTCAAAGTAGAAAAAAAAAGAATGAGAATTATTTTAAGGTGGTTTTGTTTACACCTTTTTTTTAGCCATTCAAACCCCTTTCTAAATACATTATCCATAATTTTGAAATAACTAGTTGCGCTTATCGCATCCCATATAATTGCAAAACTACCCCTAAAATTGTACTGCCTTTTACCTCATTTTTCTTTTAACATCCATCATTTTATTTTTTATTATTTTAACGTTCTTATTTTTCTATCTCTCGCTATTTTTTTTTTTTGTTAAAGCTTTAGACATGAAAAATTTTCATACATAATGGAAATTTTCCAATTAAAAATTAATATATTCACTATATTACTTATTGAAAAATATTATATTTTATCAATTATGTTTTCTAAAACGTATTATTTGTTACTATTACATCTACTAATTAATTAAATAAGTACTCATTCTTGCATCGAGTATCTTAAAAAAAAAAAAACCCTAACTAAGGCAAAGAAAAGAAAAAAAATAAGGAAAGCGAGTGTAAAGCGAGTTTGACCCTTGACCTGGGTGTAAAGCGGGTTTGAGTCTTGACCTAAGTGCTCTGTAAAGTGCTGTGAAGGGTTAATAACGGGCATTACGATTCTTGTGGCAGAGGGACAAGCCTCATCTAGGGCTATGGCAGCGCCACGTAAGCTTGTAAACAACTCAACTATTGCCATATTGGCTAAGAGATGCTCGATGTTGAGCAAGGGACGAGCGATCGTCCAATTCATACCGAGGTAGATTTCTTCTCGTACATGGGCTCCAAAGGACCCTGGTTCGACCAGACGGTGGAGATGTGAAGGACTACTGGGGCAACCTCTATCGATCAGCTTGGTCGGTACCAACTTGACCTACTGTTTCTGGTGCTTCTTGAGTATACCCCTAACTATAGCCCCGTAATAGACTTGGTCAGGTGCTAGGCCAAGTCTACTACCAAATAAAGAGGGTTCTCAGTATGTTAAATGTACTTGTGTCGAGGGCTCTTTAGGACCTTTATCTTCAAAAGGGCTGGCTTGCTCGGAGACTCATCATATTTTCTTT
This sequence comes from Artocarpus hirsutus, assembly GCA_946598075.1. Classification (NCBI taxonomy): domain Eukaryota; kingdom Viridiplantae; phylum Streptophyta; class Magnoliopsida; order Rosales; family Moraceae; genus Artocarpus; species Artocarpus hirsutus. The sequence continues at coordinate 14,690 of CAMOHE010034882.1, read as the reverse complement.
CTGGAATGCACGGTTCCCTTGATGAATGTAATCATTGTGCCTCCTCGTTTGCCATGTCAACAGCTACCTAAATAGAAGGGGCACCGCCACTGCATTCATTTTGTTTTTGTATTTAAATGTGCGTGAACTACCGAGGAGACCTTGTTAAAGACTTGGCCAAATCATTTCCCGACCATAACATTAGCATTTCCTGGTCAGTTAATTTTTGAATATGAGTGACCTTTCTAACTCCTAAAACCGATTAGGCGACAAGATGGTCTCAACTATGTCTAATAGTTTTGAGTCCATCAACTAGATGAGCCCAGCATCTTTAGCTTTGATCGAGGTAGCGTGGCTGAAAAGAATATTCAGCAGGGCATGAGGAACTATCCTCAATTAGGACTTTTTTAATCTACTAGACAATGTACCCTTGATCTGTCCCTACCAGGATGAAGAACCTTATGCTAGAGCAACTGCCCCAGGCATGTCTAGGCTAACTGCGAACTATGCTTGGTTGGCTATTGCCCCTCAAGAAAGAAAGGAGACATCCAGTCTGGGCGATATGAAGAGGGTTGAAATCTTTGGTGAGCTTGGTAAGGAACTGGTGTGCTCAGCCGAGGAGAGGCAACCAACGGAGGAGGTTGAGCAAATTGAGCAAAGTGCCAGGGAAGAGGAAGGTGAGCCTTCTCCAATTAGGATAAGGATTTAGAGGCATGTGGCCTATCCAGTTCGTCAACCCAGGTAGGCTACCGCTACAAAGTTTATGTCGGCAATGACCCAAACACGACTCGAGTCTCTTCGACAGGAGTACTAGATCCCAAATGACGTCACCTTAATCTTGCTCGGCCCAAAGGACACTTCGACTGACCCACCCGAAGGCTACATTACCTCGCATGCCATGTTCTTTCGAGTGGGTCTACGGTTGCTGATGCATTTGTTTTTACACCCCGCATTAAATGATCTAAATATGTTCCCAACCCAGCTAAACCTGAACTACTACTGTTCCTTGATCGGCTCATGGGTTCTCTAGATGTATTCCTACACCGCGGGGATGCTGTGGGAAGCGATCAAACAAATGTTTAGGATGAAGACACCCCTTAGCAGACAGGATGGTACTATTTCCAAGGATTCCACAAGGAGTTTATATAATGGTGGGAACTAGCTATCTTAAGTTGAAGAAGAGATCCCATTGGACTAGCATGTATCGAGGAGTTTTGATCGCAGCCACATCTGGTCAAAGAGACCGTGGGCCCCCATCAAGGTCAAAAAGAATGCCAAGGAGCTCCTAACGAAGCCCAACAATGTTTGGCAGCAGACTTTCCTTCTAAGCAAGGAGAACTTGCATAGAAATGTTGGTTTAGGGGCTCTGGTTTGCCAAACTCTGGCATGGTTGTTCCCGTTGCTTGGACAGGTGAGCATCAAGTTACGATAACGGCCTAGGGCCATTGACGTTTTGGAGTCGAGCAGGATCCGATCTGAGTTGTTGATGGGGGTGCCATCTACATCTAAATCCAAAGACTCATCTGGTGGTGCCTTCAACCTAGGGCTGTTGATCGCAGAAGAGGACCTCAGGGATGTGATCTTGATCCTCCACCACAAAGGCTGCTCTGGATCGGAGGTCTTGCACCCTTCTTTTTTGTACAGATCAGCTTTTAACTTTGTTCACCCTTCTATAGACATGTCTTCCTGCCAGCTATCCAGGGAGGACTGCATCCGGATGACGGTGTCCCTCCAGGACAAAGGCAAGGTTACTGGGAAGAAGAAGAGGTCTGATGTTCAAGCCCTTACTCAACCAAGTTCCCAACAAATTGAGAGCACCTCAAAGCATGGGGCCCTTCCTGACAAGTCACTTCGCCTTTGCCCCCAGCAATCAAAACCGACTAGGGTTGAATTTTGACTAGACGGCCCTTGCATCCCTTCATGGTCGAATGCATTGAGGGCGCTATTCCTGATGAGGCCTTTTTCAATGAGGTTTATCGCAAGCCTTATCCAGAGAATTTTGATGCGGCGTTCAAGCATATGGATTGGATGAGTGTGCACTCCTAATTTCGATGCTCTCCTAATTTCAGATCCCTGAGCTATTCTTACCTTTCCCTTTTTATTGACATCTCATTAGACAGGTTTATACAGCGCTAAAAACATCGACCTGTGAGCCAAGCAGCAGGCCTCAGTATAAAAAGAGAGGGCCACACGAGCTGCACGGTGCTAGAATGAAGCTGAGGAGGCCTACGCTAGATTGGATGATGAGCTAGCCTAGGTGAAGGTAGAACTTGGGCAAATGCTGATCAGGCCCATGAGGAGGTCGGGGGGGCCCGAGAGGCAGTGAGGATCGCAAGGGCCGAGCATGATAGGAACCTCCTGGAGGTACTTTCGAGCTTGCTTGTCGACCGTGCAGACTAAGTAGTCAAGAGCTTTAAAGGGACTAGGAAATTCTCAGCCAACTACTTCTTGGGTAAGGGACATTCGTGATTATTACGTAAAAACTAAAATTCTCTTATTTATATTTGATTAAAATTTTTTTTTTTCATTTGATATCCAATTGAGATGATTCTTTTTTCATCGTCTTCTAGTGAAGAGAGGAATAAATTAAGATTCATATTGCATATTTTTTAGGATCATTAACATTAAAATTTTATCAGATTTGTTGATAAATCAAAAACTATTTTCATTACCCCTCCAAACGTAAATTTCGATTTTATTCCATGCTCAGATTATACGTAAATGCACATCCAAATGTCAATTCAGATAATAATTCAAATAATTAACTTAAATCTTAATTGAAATCATACTAACATAAAATCAAATCATTAATTTGAATCCATTTACTAAAATAACCCTTAGTAGCTCAAATGAGTTGGGCTAGCCCCAGAATTGAACCCTACTTTGTGTCCCCAATCTTTTTTGGGTGAGAGAACGGGGTCAACCAGACGCTCCCCAATCTTTAATCTTCGTAATAAGACACCAAACACAGTGTCATATAACATTGAAGCTGAGTTGAACTTCTCACTTCTCTTCTTCTCTCTACCACCACCACGCCTCATCGTCGCCATCGCCATTGAGGACTCGCTGCCCAGTGACGCCGCTCCATTTAGCCACGTTCACCGTCCCGTTCCTCGATTTCAACCCTTGAGGTTTATCAGGCATTCCAACATCTCTGCTTTTTTTTTTTTGTTTGTATTATGTTTTTTCTCTTTGCCATTGATGACTCAACTTGAGAATCTGAGATAGATTTTTCTGTAGTTTTTTTTGTTTCTGCAATTGATTTTTTTTTTTGTGGTTTTTACTTTTTTTTTTGCATTGATAATTGATAACTGATTTCGGCGCAGGAGTTTCTGTTTTTTTGCCACCGGTGTATAATTTGCAATTCATTTGGTATTGTATGGTTTTTTTTTTTTTTTAAATTATGTACGTTGAAATTAGTATATGGGTTATTTTGTTATTTGTTTATATGAGGAAAAAACATTGTTGAGACTGAAATGAATGTGAATGATTTAACAAAAGAGCCAGAGGTGGGGAATAATGCTCAAATTAAAGAGAAAATGATCAAATTGAAACTGATGGTAAAGAAACTGGAGAAAATAGGAAAAAAAGGCCAGGATGGTGTCAGAAATTTGGAAACATTTTACTAGGATTCCAGGTGGTGATCCTGACAAACCTTGAGCGGCATGTAATTACTGTCGGAAAGAATATGCTGCTTGCCTTACGCACAAGCACTTCGAAGCATCACTATGAGACGTTGTGTCTCAAAAGTCCAAATGGGTTGAACATACAGAAAATAGTGTTTCAAACTGAAAAAAGAAAGGGGGGTTGTGAGCCTAATTTGGTTGCTGTTGGGTATGATAAGGAAGCTTGTGGAAAATCTATGGCAAAGTATATTGTTTTGGAGGAGTAATCATTTTTGAAACTTGAAGCCTTGAAGTTAAGATTTTGAATGTTTCTTTAGTGTTTTTACATTGGATTTTGGAATTTGGATTTTTTTTGTTAGAATTTGGACACTAGATTTGGGAATTTGGATGTTCCTTTATTTGAATTTGGACTTTTGGCTGTTGGATTAAATATGATATTGTACACTTGAATTATGCTCATGATTTTGGACTTTAATTTTCGTTAATATGCCTAGTTTGAATTGTATTTATAAATGATCATGTTTAATTTTTATTTTCTATGTCAAGTGGAGAATTTTGATATGGTCTAAAATTAAGTAAAAACCCAAGCTGAACAAACTGCCCAAGCTGCCTAAATTTGGGCATTTATGGGTTGCAATTTTCACAAATAGTTATGAAACAATAAAAATTAAAAATAAAAACAGCCTAAACCACCCAATAACTTCTCAAGTCACCCGCTGTACACCCCTAGATTGGGCGTGGGCCTAAGTTGGAAAAAATTTTGTGTCAATGGCCCTTTTTTTTTTTTTTGGCATTACAAAACTAGCTTTTTAGACATCAAAACAGTTCCAGTTTTTTTTTTGAGACCATATTTGGATTCCTCTCTTCGATACAGTCATTTTTCTCTTTTTTGTAAAAAAAATTAGGACAATTTTAATGCTCAGAAAAAACCTATTTTTTAATTTAAACAATGGCAGGCCATTTGTCAAATTTGGTTTTTTTTTTGGCCTGTTTGCCGAATTCTTCCTTGGGGGGCGTGTATAAGTGTTCGGGGCACTGAATTTGTCTTTACTGGGATTGAGTTCTATTATTCTATCTTCTGAAATGAAAAGCCTAGGGTTTAAGCCATAAATGGTTAAAAAAGCAGGGATTGTGTGTATTGGCTTTGTGCTACAATCAGTGAACTCTGTTATAGAAAGAGATCGCTGCAAAATTCGCTTCTGGGGAAGGTGGGCAGCTGTATTTCATCGTCCTCATTGAAATTTCGACAGTTATCTTCCCCGCACTACGTTTCTTTTCCACCTTTTCATATTTGTTTTTCTCATGTAAATTTATTAATTTTTCCCCACAAAATTTGTGTTTCCAAATTAGAAAATTTTGGAGTGAGTGCTTCAACAACCTATTATTCTGGGGGGATTTCTTTGTTCAGATAATTGTTTCTCTCAACGGTTCGTCTGTGCTTCAACAATCCATTATTCTGGGGTGATTGCTTTGTTCGGGTGACTGTTCTCTCAACTCTTTGGTTTGTCTTCAAATCAGTCTTATAGTTCTCATATCATCACCAACTTTTAAAAAGCTATTCTTTTTTTATTTTCCCCAACTACATTTGTGGAAATTTTTTAGCCAATGATTGTATGGTTTCTAGAATTTAATATAAGAGTTGTTTTCCTTTTGGCCGTTCGGAAAACTGAGAAAAAAATTTAGAGTTTGTTTGTGGGAATTTTTGAACTATGCTTTTTTAGATACTAATAAACTGACAAAAAATATTGAAGGTATTAAATTTGGTACAAATAAAGGTGCATAGAAGTTTAAGGGGTTGACTTGAAAACCTAGAACGGGACCAGATAACTGGAATTTAGGAAAGAAAGTAAACAAACAGTCTAGAGAACTGGATTAATAAGAAGATAAAAAAGAGGAACAGGTAACTAGGTTAATCAACTGAAATGAAATAAACAAAAATAAAGCATGGACTAGTTCATAGAACTGGACAAAAATTGGAATTAAATGACAAAAAGTAAGTTGCATAAAGTGTAAAAATGCTAGAATAAAGTAAAGAAACAAAAGAAATGAAATAAGGAGATTATATTATGAGTAGCTTTATTAGAACCATTTTTATTCTGTGTACATATATTATCAAAAACATAATTGAAAGTTTGTGGTTTGTAGCTCAATAACTTTCAGATTAGTTTCTTAAACTTGATGTGTTGTTTTAGGGGGAAAAAAGAGGAATAAGATGATATGAGTAATTAGGACTTAAAAAGTCGAGAGAGTTTTGGAGGTTGTTTGGGGAAGAGAAGAAGAACTAAGTATGCTAAGAGTGAGATGAGAAAGTGGCTGAGTCATCGTTTTCTGGCAGAGTGTTTTTTTGGTTCAATAATGTCCTCTAAAAAGGCTGAATGAGTTGCTATTTATAAACCTCTTCTCATAGGGACCTCCAAAACCCAACCCTTTGTATTTTAAGTGGTTTTTATGATATTGTTGGGCAGAAAATGATTTTTCCACCCTTTTTTTCTTGCTGTCCAGGTGCTACGACACTTGTTTATGATTGTCCTGGTGTCATTGCATAGCCGTCCAGGTGTTGGGAGAGATTCGACACAATTTTTTTTCTTTTTTTTTTTTTCAGCTGGTAAGAGTCTCCTTTGGCCATGAGTTCTTGTTGCCTAGATGTTGAGGAGTTTTTAATAATTTTTTTTTAGCAATTTCCACTAATTGCTGCCCTTTTAATAGACAACCCTTAGTGTTTAGTTTTAAAACACTAACTCTCTCGTTTCTAACTATTTTACTTGCAAACTTGCTCGTAAAACATGGGTCCCTTCAATTGTAATGAATATTTCATTCATTACAATTCATCTCTATAAATGCTATTTCGTTCTTTTTAGTTAACAACATGCACTTTTGCTTCATCTACCTTAATTTCCTCTTGAAACCCAAATGGCCAACCATACTGATAGAGCTTCTTCATCTAGAGCAACCCCTTTAAGCTTCCTGCCCTCCCTTCTTTTCTTGAAATGAGAAGAAATCCCAATATAGCTAGCGAACTTTATGAGCATATTGATGCTCTTGACGACCAACTTGCTGACCTCCATTCCCAAACTAGAGCAAGTTTGGAATACTACACCCAAAGAGTGGCAGAGCAAGAGGCACAAACCGTTCATGCTTTTCAATGTATCTTTGAGATTCAAACATAAGTTGAAGCAAGGATTTCCCAACATGAATCCAAGAGGCTGAACTTAGTGTGGCCTACCTTGAGGTTCAAAGGTGGAAGGACTTTTAGAGAAATCTTAGAGACAGCGAGGTCATAGTCCTTATGTATACCCAACTTGCCAACCACCATTCCCAAACTAGAGCGAGTTTGGAATACTATACCCAAAGCTCAAAAGAGGTTGCTCTAGATGAAATTCTACTATTATGGTTGGTCATTGGGATGCTAAGAGGAAATCAAGGATAGATGAAGCAAAACTGTATGTTGGTGACTAAAAAAAAAATAAAAGAGGGGGTTTATGTCTATGAATTGTAAGGAATAAAATATTTATTACGATTTAAGGGACTCATGTTTTAAGGGTAAGCTTGTGAATAAAATAGTTAAAAAAGAGGGCTAGTGTTTAAAAATTGAACACTAGGGGTTGTCTATTAAAAGGACAACAATCAGAGAACTTGCTGAAGAAAAATGTGTATTAAAGATTCTCAGTAGCTGGGTAGTAAGAGAACATGATCAAATGAAACTCCTACAAGCTGAAGAGGGGAAAAAAAAAAAGCAAGTGTTGAGACTCTTCTAACGCCTGGATAGCCATGCAAACAGCCAGAAACAAAGCATCAAATCTCTCCCTACACTTGGACAACCATGCTAACACTAGAATAGCCTAACACCTAGACAACAGAAACGCCAGGTAGCAGGAACCATTTTATGCTCACCAACTTCATGAAAACCACTTGAGAATACAAGAGGTTGGTTTTTGGAGGTCCGTAATTTTCATGATGTGGAGGACAAGTTATGGCTTGCTTGCACAACTATGGAGGACGGTGGTAAAATAATAGGAAAAAGGAGGAATATGATGATGCGAGGGATTAGGACTTAAAAGGCCCAGAGAGTTTTGGAGGTTGTTTGATGGAAAGATGAAAGAACTAAATATGCTAAGAGTGAGATAAGGAAGTGGCTGAGTGTTTTGTTTTCTGGTTGGGCATAATTTGGTTCAGTAATGTCCTCTAAAATGGCTGAATGAGTTGCTATTTATATTCCTCTTCTCATAGGGAACCCCAAGAACAAGCCCCATGTATTTTTAGGTGGTTTTCATGAGATTGGTGGACAGAAAATGGTTTTTACCACCTGGTTTTTTGGCTGTCCAGGTGCTAGGACACTTGCTATAATTGTCCTTGTCTTATTGCAAGGCTGTCCAAGTGCTAGGATAGTTGTCTATAATTGTCCTAGTGTTATCACATAGTTGTTGAAGTGTTGGGAGAGATTTGACACTTGTTTCTAGCTATTTGCATGTCTGTCCAGTCTTGACACTTGCTTTTTTTGCTCTTCAACTGGTGGGAGTCTCCTTGGACCTTGTTCATTTGCTGTCTAGCTGTTGAGGAGCTTTTAATATGCATTTTTCTTCAGCAATTTCCACTAATTGTTGCCCGTTTAGTGGACAGCCTAATGTTCAATTTTTATACACGCACACTCTCTCTCATGTTTTCTTAAACCATTTTACTCATAAGCTTACCCCTAAAATAGAGTTAAAAGTTTTAAATTTTGGATTGATATTTTCCTTAAAAAAATGTCGAGAGAAGACGATTTATTAACATATTATTGGGCCTTACAAGATTAAGACATGTTTCTTTCAATTAGTGGTCTGACATGTCATATTTTATACTTCGAATTTATGTGTATGTGTATATGTTGTCATTAAATGAAGTCTGGTTGCATTTTTTTTTTCCTAAGCAAGGTAAATGGCATATAGAGGGCGTGGACGTGGAAGTGGATTTCGAGGTGGCGGCGGCGGATATGCTAAGCAAGAGCCCTTTGTCTGTTTTCCGGTACTTGGTTTTCTTTTCGTATTACATAGTTAGATTTTTAAGATGGAAATGTGCTATGTTTGACTTAGAAGCTGTGCTACCACTCTTCATATTTTTATGGGAGCTGTCCTAGTGATTTTCAGGATGCTGAACTGCCTGATATAAAAGGTGTGACTGTGGAAGAAAACTTAGTCCGTCGAAGTTTAAGGTTGCATAATTACTGGAAAGCCTCTCCTTACTACCTTGAGGATACCATTTCAAAGAGTGAGCCCTAAAGCACGTTAAAATTATTTATGCTTTTTGCGTTATTAACTGTGATCATGAAAATTGGAAATTCTTCATCTTGTTTCAGAGGGACAGGGCACGGAGATAGAAAGGTTCTCTGACAGGAACAAAGTTGGTACCACAATAAGACGGGATTCACTTTCACAAATATTAGAGCACAGAAGTTTTCCTGCAGAACTAACTGAAGGTTTGTAAGCAGAACATATGGGGAAAAAAAAAAAAGAAATGGCATTCAAGACTGCATTATTTCCTTTGGCTTTGAAGATTAATTTTTTGCATTTTGTGCCGGCTCCATTGACTCCCATGGCTACTAAAATCAAATTTCAGGTTCGAAGGGATGGCAAAGACAGCCTAGTCGAAAAAGAGTTCGGTGGAATCCTGATTCTGGTATTTTAATATGGAATGTTTTATTTGCTTGATTTCTCTCATAATCTCTCTTCTTTTCTTTTGTTTTATTTGCTTGATTTCTGCTATGATCTCTCTTCTTTTCTTTTCCTTTCCCTTGTTTTTTCCCCCTCTTTTATGTCGAAGATATTTTCTTTGCAGAGAAATGAAATACTAATCTGCGTTTGAGGTGAAATAAAATATTGAGACTTAATAAGATCTACTGTTTTCAAAATGAAGTTTTTACAACTTGAACTATGCTGACTAAAATGTTGTACATTGCAGAGATGCAAAAATTAGATATATTTGAAAAGCTTGAACAGCGTCAGGTAAAAGTCTGTTTGGCTTTAGTACCCCTTACCTAAGCTGTTTTTGTTAAAAAGACTGAACTCCTTGAAAACGGATTCTCAGTGAGTTCATTCTGACACATAAAGACATGCATAACATGGCTTGTTGACTTTTATCTTAAAGATTTGATATGCAATATGTTACAATTTGTGGCTGGGCATGGTTACTTGAGTTATTTTGTTTCCCCAATAAGGTCTTCCATTCAATTGTGTGTGTGTGTGTGTGTTTTTTTTTTTTTTTTTTGGCTTGAGTAGGTGCAAAATGACAAAGGGGAAAAGGAAAAGAAAGAAGGTGAAAATGAGGACGAAGATGAAGATCAAGAAAACGAAGAGTCTGAGGGAGAGCCTAGTGATGATGATGACTACAATCAGGTTCTTACTGGACAAATTTATACTCTTAAGATCATTTTCATATATTGTTGCCTACAAAATCCACTTTGGATTTTTGTCCCCTTTTTTGCCATCTTGTGATGCACATTCTTTATATGTGGAAGGATGAATTTGTCCTGTTAATTTGCCCGCACCATGAACAAGTAATGAAAGAACTTCCTAAACGATTGACATCAATATGATGAGGACAGGTAGTAATAGATGTCGCAAAACAATCTTAGTACCATAGAATCTCTGCTAAAGGAATTTCTTCCTGCTAGTTGTTTACCAGTTATGAAACTTTACAACGTTTCCGCTACAATTTTTTCATAATATCTGTCGTGAAGCAAACAGATTGGCAGATTATGATGGGGCTTTTTCTCTTTTTATTCCCGGTGTTGAAGAAATTGTCTGTTTCTGTGTGAACTGCTAAGGTTGATACTGTAGTTAACGGCCCTGGCAGTTCAAATGATAATTTGTTTGGCTTCCTAAAAAGGAAGATAGATAGAGAAAAAATTCCATAAAGTTAGCATTTCATTCCATTGCTTTAACTTTTAGATACTTTTGCTGATTTAGTTCAGAAATCTTCTCTTGTTGAGACGCTCACACGATACCAGCTCGCCAACTGCAAGCATATTCATAGGTTTTTAATTATAGAGCTCATTTGGAATGGCTTAAAAAAAGCTGCGTTTGGTTTATTTACTCCAAAAGTTGCTTTTGAACTTGTTTGGATGGATCCATGAAAAGTGTTTTTGTCTTTTACAAACACTTTTGGAGATGCCAATGGTATAGTGCTTATGAAAAAATGCTTATAAAAAGGTTTTTTTTTATTCACACTTTTTACCTTTTATTTAAGAATAACAAAATAAGAATTCCATCCATATATTTGAATTACACTATTTTTATACCAATAGAAGTTGTTGACTTATTTAACTAAACGGATTTGAAAGCTCTTCTAAAATAAAAAAGCACTTTTCTATACGCTATTCAAACACAATTATGCTTCTCATCTTCTAATGTTTAAAAGTAAAAGCACAAGCTATCCCAGACAAGCCCTTAGTTTAATTTGGAGAACTCTAGGTTGTGGCATTGCTAAAAAAATTAAAAACCAATAACTTACGCACCTTTGTGAAAGCAGCTCAACTTCTATAGCCCTTTCAACCCTACGTTCGTTTTCATTTATATTCGATTCTCTTATTTGATGAAGTCAATTTCAAGAAGAAGAAATGATTAATGCATCAAAAGCAGCCTCAACTTTTTTCTATCCACTTTCAAGACTATTTTGTTCCTCATTCATATATTGGCTAGCAATTGCTGTTCTATTAGGGTCATTGTTCCATTCAAAAGTTTGGAGCATATAAAACAACATGAATGCATTTTTCTTTAACATTATGGAAAAAAAAAATTACTTTTTTTTTTGGTTACTGCCAAATCTTGCAGAATGTGGACTTTGATGACGATGAAGATGATTTGAACGTTGACGATGACGGTGAAGGTACAAATATGCTTTTTGGCATCTTTCTTTTCCTAATGCATTTAGGATTAATTTTAGTTTTGCATGTTGCATCTCAAATGTGGACTTTCCTTCTAACGTGTGGCATGATTAAGGTTCAGTTTGGGATAGATGTGCTTATAAGAAAAGCACCCACTTTTGCTTAAAAGCTAAAGCAAAAACACAAGCAGAATTCAAAAGCTATAATTTTTAGTTCCTCCAAGAAGCTTAAAAAATGTATTGGTTTCTGTGCCAAGTGTTTTTGTAAACTTTTATACCAAGCGCTAAGCTTGCATCGGTTTTTTGTACAAAGTGCTTTTAGAAGTTTTGAAAGCAATACCAAACTAGGCCTAAACTTAACACGAGCTTGTGTTAATGGCTTTCTAACGCTGCAGATGAAATGACATACTAGTGGCTCCATGAAGAATGTTCTTTTGGATTTGCACACATTGTCTCTGCCATCCATTTGAACCTGCAATGGGAGGCAATGGAGCTGGTGCAAAATGCAGAAAGCAACATACAAAGCCAAAGGAAAAGATGCAGTTTTGAATAGCATTCTTCTTTATGTTTATTTATTTATTTTTTTAACGGGGTGTTTAAATTGTAAATCTTTCGTTGAAAACTTCTGTGCTTTAAAATTTTTTGAAGCGAATCCCGTCTTATTGCGGTGCCAACGTTGCTCCTGTTAGTCTGTCTCAGAAAACTTTTCTATGTGCTTGTTCCTCTGAAACGAGATGCACATGAAATAATCTTGTGCATTTGTCAAATGAGTTCAAACTCTTTGAGTTTGAATCTTAAAACATATAAACGTCTTATATGCTATAGTATAAAGTAAAAGTATATTATAATATAAAGTTTTCACATGTTACAGTATATAAGTTTAAACCTATTTGTTTAACACTTCGCATGAATTTCAGCATTCACTAATACATGAAATAATTTTAATTATACAATTAAGATAAAATATTTGTCATACTTTAATACAATCGGATTAAAATTTTAATATTGCGGCACCCAAGTATTTGTTCGGTTTCTAAAATCTTTTTAAATAATTCACGGCATTTGCTAATTTGGTATTATTTGAATAAACAAATGATCATTGAACTTCGAACATTGGCGAGAAAGTGTTAGAGGCCTTCCATGTAGTCTCCCTTGACCTGTGGTGAAGGGATGTATGTGCCTTTAAAACAGACGGTGGCCGGGCAATATCGCAGACTTTATTTTTAAAGACAGTGCACAACACGCCTCTACCCCTTAAAAACGAAAAAAACTTTCTACCCTACTTCCGCCTTTAAATCGACGGCATCCCTAATCACCCGAGTTGGGATATATAGAGAAACACGGTTTGCTAACTGCAAACAGCCAACTGTTGTTGCAGGCTGCAGTGGATGTCCCATGACAGTTTGGCAATCTTGTATAGGCCGTTTTGGGGGGGCCTTTGTAACAACCTAAAATTTTAATGCACTGAAAATGTATTAAATTAAGGATTAAATTAAGAAGAAAAATATGATTTAAGAAAAAATACTGTATAATAACATGAAAATCATACAGTAGTGGAATAATACAGTATAAGGAGAATACACTGATGAAATTATACAGTATAAAAATTACACTGTAAAAGCTATGCAGTGTAAGAATTGGACTGACCACACTTTTTATATAAAAGTAAAGAGAGAAAAAAAAAGAAAGTTCAGATGTTTATCTGCACTTTTTCTCTCTTCACTTTCTCTCTCTACTTTCTCTCTCCTCACAAAAATGAATTTGAGATTTCGAGCTCTGTTTTTGACACCTCACATACCGTTGGAAAGCTCTCGACAAGCTGAGCTCAACGGTGTGTTAAACAGCCCGAAAGACCGCCAGAGGAGGGCTCATGCATTGCCCAAAGTGGCGGTGAGACCCATTTCTTCCCAAGCTGATATCTCCTCCGTCCGACCACCAATCGAGGTGATTTTGGTCTCTATGGACTCAGGGTGATGAGAGGAACAAGAAGGTACCAAGTGCCCAGCTTAATTCTAGCTAGAATGGCCTCGACGGAGTAGCTATGTCGCAGCTATGGCACCACCGTCGGAGCCACCATCTCCGGCGGCGGTGAGGCACACCGCCGATGCCAAAACGATCAGAGTGGGACAGCCATCAAAAGCCTCCACTCAATTGCACGACCCAATCGCCGGTTGCCAGAGAACGACGAGGGCCATCGTGCACCACCGTGGGTGACCTTAGGTTCGCCGTGTTAGGCCGAATTGAGCCTAATTGACGGCACCATCACCCTCAGAGGGTTGAGAGGAGGAGATTCGACTCCTCAATTGCGAGCAACCACCACGGGAGGGCGGAGAACGGCCTCCGCCTTGGAACGCCGCCGTGGTGGAGGTGGGACCGGTGTTCCAGGCGGTGTTGAGCAACCCCACCATGGGGGAACTGCTCAGAGGGGGACAAGGAACATTTTTCCCAACCCAATTTTACGGTAGCTCCGCCGTGAGACCAAGATTGGAGCCATCGTTTTGGGCCGAGGAACTCATGCTCGATTCGAGCAGATGGAGGCTGAATTGAGTGAAATTGACCCCACCATTTGACTCAGGAGGGTCGATTTAGGGGGGTCGATTTAGGGGGGGTAGGCTCAAGCCCAGCCACCAGCGAGGTCAGTTGATGCCGGTGAACAGCGGTCAAACGGCCGGTCAAAGGCCAACGTGGGATTTTACGATCCGGACCTCCGATCGACGATCTGTAACACCCCAAAGTTAATTAAATCGAATTAGAATGTTAAATGGTAAATTAGTGTGCCATGATAAGTGTTTTAAACTTAATTTGATTACTTTTGTGGAAACCTTGTGTTAATTACTTTTTGATGATTTTTAAATTATTCTAAATTGTTTTTGATTGTTAATTTAAGTTTTAATAAAACAATTTGATTTGAAAACAGTGTGTAGTTGCTCACAGCTTTGTGCAACTACTTTTCTCTCTCTTCTTCTATTTATTTCACTTTTTCTCTCTCTTCCTTCATTTTTCTCCCGTGCGCTCTCTCTCTCCTCTTCCTCTCGTCTCTCTCGGTTCACTCTCACTCTCTCTCTCAATCTCTCAAAATTTTTGAAACAAATTACGTTTTCAAGCTTCGGGCTAGGATATCGAAGGCTCGGGAACAAGATTCAACGACAAAAACGACGTTTTCAAGCTTTGATTCGAGGTTAGATTTAAAACTCAAAGTTTTTCTATTTTTCAAGATTTTCTTGCATT
>CAMOHE010034879.1:0-16312 GCA_946598075.1 Artocarpus hirsutus | reverse complement strand
TTGAATTGATGTTGGCAGTAATATTAGAGGCAAAACTAGTAGCTGAATCCGAGAACAAAACAAACAAACCCAAAACAAGCTCACATAAGAATCCATAATAACAATAATAAATCCAAATAAAGGTAAACCCATCTCAAGATATCGGAAACTCCATTAATATTTAGTCTTTGGACATAAATATTAACTTGTAAGTGATATCTTGGTGTAGTAATCAAACACTGACAATAAGAACATGTCAAATAATAAATCTTCCTTTGGGCCGATTTATTATTCACATGTAAAACTGAATAATCATCACGTGTTTATTATCACAGGTGTACATGCAATTCTGTCAAATATTGCCTTCCTTTGGGCCGGTAATATTCACATAAGTTGCATGGACACAACCGTTTATATTCCAAAATAAATTAATTTCCACAAGAGAGGCCAATTTAGTGACATGTTGCTTCAATTAATTCATCTCAAAATATATATAAAATACCAATATTTGAATTTAGAATTGCACAAAAAATGACCAAAATTAAAATAAAAAAATAAAAATTTTGGTCAAAGTCAACTTGATCAAAGTCAACGGTCAAAGTCAACCTTGACTGGGTCGGGTTAGGAGGACCCAACCCGGATCCTTACCCAGCCCCCCCTTTATTCCTTTTTTTTTTTTTTTGAAATTCGGGTCACCTAGGGGTCAACCCTTGGTGACCATGCTTGTCACGGGCCTAGCCCGTGTGTCTCCATTTAAACCAGTCACGGGCCCAGCTGGGCCCGTGTATGCTTTCTTTTTCTTTTTTTTTTTTTATATATAACTAGTAACCCAGGGGTTAAGCCCTTGGGTTATAACCTGACTGGGCCCGTGTAAAAAAAAAAAAAAGTCTAATGTTTGGGCCGAAGCCTAGACCCGCCCAAAAGTGCCCTAGGGGTCTTTTGACCCCTTTGGGCGAGAATTGGTAGGCGGCCGTTTGGCCGCCTCTACACCTACCGCGGCCATCTTCGGCCGGTGCTTTCTAGCCGGCTTGGCCAGACAAGACCGACGCCGGTAGTGACAGGGTCAGCCGCCGACGAAAGGCCTTAAAGCCTCTTTTTTTTTTACTTCCCTCACGCGACGGCTTGTAGCCGCCACTCTCACTGCTTCGCCACGGCTAGTCTTTCTGACGAGGCCAAACGGCCACACACGGAGTACTACGCCGGCGGCGGTAAGGATGCCGCCAGCCACCATTAATAGAGGCACCTTTAGTTTTTATTTGCTTTATATATATATATATATATATATGACTTTTGCACATACAAAAAATTCAACCCAGGTCCGCGAACAACTTAATATAACCAAATACCTGAATCTCAAACTGAATCCATGTATATACATAAACCAAAAATCAACCGACTGTATATATTCCATAAAACATTAAATCTGAAAAATTCTCCAATCAATTGTTCTCAAATTCAACAATTTCAAAAAACCATAGATTGTTAAATTTAAGAATTTTCTATCAGAATTACGTCTAGAAAATTATTGATTCTCAATGATTCAACATGAAGAGGCTCTAGATATCACTTGTTAGAACAGAATTGTGATGAAAACCATCATCACCCAGAATCATTCATGTCAAATCATCAAGAATATTAATAAGATGCGGAAGCTAACCTGAATCCATTGATTGAATATGATTCTTGAGTCTTTTGGTTGAGGATCTTCCAAGTCTGGTATGTAAATCCTCATTCTCAGAATGCTCTGTAATCTCTTTGTAGATGGGGAACAGAAAAATAATGTACGTATTGACTTGGGGACCACAACCCTTTTATATAATTGCTAAACCCTAGTAATTATCCTTAATTACCAATTTAGCCCATTATAAAATTAGTAATTACCCTTTTGGTCTCTACACATAGGAGGCCCACACTTAATGATGCATTAAACGCCCAAAACCTAAATTGATCACTTTTAATTGGACAATCTTATTTGATAGCCTTTAATTCATATTTATTTAATATATTAGCCTATATATTGGATTTTGATCCAACAACACATATATAAACTCGTTAACAAAACTACATGCATTGAAATAAATAATTGACAAAAGCTAATCATGTATATAGGTAAATAAGTTAATTAACTCACCCATATACTTCTTTAGCTAATCAAAGGGCTGATTCATGGTGACTAACAAGAAAAAAAAAAAAAAGTTCCTTGAAGAGTTTTTTTTTTTTTTTTTTTCAGTAATATGTTAGGAAAGGCAAATGCAGCTTGGAGGTTATACCCTTCGGAGAAAAAGAAGTTGGGGGAACAATGATTAGAAAAAAATAGTGGAGAGTGAATCTGGGACGAGATTATGAGTGTCTAACAACTAGAGAATAGTGGGAGAATTCTTCTTCCTCTTCTTCTTCTTCTCTAAGCGATTACAGCCACTTGTATAACTGGTTTGCCGACACAGTGTAGAGAATTCTAGTAGTTGCCTGTAGAAGGCTAATAATAAAATATTAATTATTTATATAAAATCTTAACTTTTAATATATAATAAAATATTATATTTAGCCATCATATTTACTCACATATACTAGGAAATCTAATAAACAAATAAAAGAATACAAAGACACTTTCTAGATCAATATGAAAATAAAACTAATGATTCCAATTATTAAAATAAACAAACAAAAACTGCATGTCAAAATATAATTCAAGTAATAAAATTATTACATGCTTAGTCTAGCATGTAGCGCTGGCAATTTAGACACGGCACGATGACACGATACGAAAACGATACGAGATAAACGGGTTTGGACCGCACGTTTATTAATTGTGCCATAAATGAGTTGGCACGAATAACACAAAAATAAACGGGTTGGATTCGTGCTAACACGCTAAACACGTCTTAACACATTTAATTAAACGGGCCGTAAACGTGTTGACACGACACGACACGACCCGCCCGTTTATAACATATTTAAACTTAAAAATAAAAATATTTGAAATATTTATAGTAGGTTAGTATTAATTAAAAATAAAAATATTTGAAATATTTATAGTAGGTAAGTATTAATTAGATATTGTGTTTTTGTTAATTTTCTTTATTGGCTTTTTTTTAATTTTTTTTTTAATTTTTTTTTATTTTTAGTTAATTGGGTCATAAACGTGTCATATGCGTATTGTTATCGTGTCAACCTATCACGGCACGTTTAATAATTGTGTTAATCGTGTCGTGCCGTGTTACGCGTACTATAGGCATGTCATGTTCGTATTGGCATTTCTGGCACGTTTATTAATCGTGTCGTGTTCGTGTTCGGGCTAGACGTGCCATGCTGTAAACGTGCCGACACGAACACGATTATTGCCACCCCTACTAGCACGTTGAGCTTCTTGATCAACGAGACTAAGCCTTTACACTACATCAAATATATTAAAATTGAATTAATAATAAAAAAAAGTATGCATCACAGTAATAATTATAAGACAATATAAACACGTTATTACTGGCTAAATTTGTATGTGAAAATTTATGGACACATCCGCGCCGTTGTCGAGGTCAAAGCATCGGCAAGAGAGATGACGGCAAACATCCAATAAGGGGCATTGATTAACACAGGGCAATTTGCCTATGGAGCCATGATCACAATCGCGATCAAGAGGAGTGACGTGTTCATTGTTGACGGCAACAAAGTTAGGTGACGATCTTCGAGTTTTGCTTGTCGCCGGCATCTAAGTCGATTGAAGACAGCTGTGATCAATGATCTAATGGCGAGACGACAGAAGCGACGCGCAGCTATGTGTTGCCAGATCTGAAGGCGACAAGTGCGGACGAGTGGCTACTGTTGTTGCAAAGATCGGCTCGGTCCGGTCGCAAGGAGGTGGGTGTCGTCGGAGGACCTTTGCTTCAACAGCGCATTGGTGGCCGCTTCGAAGCGGGGCAGGAGCGTGAGACGAATTAAATATTATCATTATTTAAAACGAGGCACGGTAGAACGCAACAAACTAGTCAACTGATAGGTATAAAGTGCTCCAATAGCTTTACGTCTACAACTCTGATTACTTGCATAGTTACTGTAGCCTATATTTTGTGAATTAACATTCTTCACGCACATATCCTTCCGACATATATGAGAGATGTTGTTTATTTTTTTGTTTTTTTTTTTCTTTTCCTTTTTGCTTTGAAATTCACACAGGAATTTTTTGTATGGAGTTTTTTTCTCCAGTATTGTGGCATCTATTTCTTTTCTAACATTGTGAAATTTGTATATTTAGCGGCTATCGGTAATGTTGTCGGCTTACGTTGATTCGAAGAAGTCACCGACAATTTTTTGTATTTATATAGAAATACAGTCTTTACAAGTAGATACTGTATTTTACAACCGCTAGCATCATTATAGATGCCGATCATGTTCAGCGAAGCCACTAGTAAATTTTTATTTACTTGTAAATATAGTATTTACAGATAAATACTATATTTCCCACTTGCTTGTAAATTTTTGTATTTACATATAAATATAGCATTTTACAAGTAAATGCTATATTTTACAACCACCAGCGCCGTCATCAGTGCTGGTGATGTCCAACGAACCTACGGGTAAATTTTGCATTTATAAGTAAATACAATACTTATAGGTAAATACTATATTTTTCGACCAGCAGTGGTTCGATAAAGTCGCGGGTAAATTTTTAATACCATATTTATAGATAAATGTTGCATTTTCTGGTTAATGGCTTCGTCGTCGCTGTTGTTGATGTCCGACAAAGTTGTCGGTAAAGTTTTGTATTTATATGTAAATATAGTATTTACAGGTAAATATTATATTTTCCGGTCGTTAATGGTCTGACGAAGTCACTAGTAAATTTTTGTAATTATAGTAAATATTGTATTATCTGATAATTGATGGTTCGACGAATTCACAGGTAAATTTTTGTATTTACACGTAAAAACAATATTTACATGTAAATACTATATTGAACTGCCATCGACGTCGTCAATGCTGGTAACTACCGGTAAATTTTTTTCATTTACATTAAAATACAATATTTACATATAAATACGGTATTTTTCAAGTCCGATGAGATTGTTGGAAAAGTTTTGTTTTTATGTGAAAATATATTATTTACATATTAATACAATATTTTTAGGCTACCTGTGACATCTTAGGTCACCGACAATGTTGCTAGTAATTTTTTTCATTATTTAAAAATACAATATTAACTTATAAATACAGTAGTTTTAGGCTACAATCGATATTGGCAAGCAAGAAAGTTGAGAGATGGAGACAAAAAAAGATAAACGTATTTTGAAGTCTGTTCTCAAATTTTCATAAAATATATCTCAAATTCTCGTAATATGATGTTTATCATACATTTTAAAAACAAGTGACATTATTTACTAATTCTTACCCCAATTTATTATTTTGCTCTTTCTCCCCCTTGTTGTAGTGGTGATGCGGGACAGCAATTGGAAGCCCAAAAGTCAACACTTCGATATTAAAGACAGTTTTTGGGACTTTTAGACCCAAAAACAACCCCTTCATAGAAATGCTCAAAACAGATATAAAAGAAAGAAGCACTTAACGTCAACAAAATATAGTTAACATCCTAATTAAAAATTAATATACAGATCACCCTGAATCAATCAAACACCACCACTTCAGATCCATTTCTTGAATCTGAGGAGTAAATATGTCCGAAAGAAACAGAGCTTTAAACCCGACAGACCCCTGGTCCGACCCACCGTCGGGTTGTTTAGAACTGGTCCCCAAATAACAAATTAAAAAAACAAAAACAGAACTGTCCTGTCTCTATCAAAAACATCACCTCCTAAACCAAAAAGCATAAAGCCCCCAACCAAAAAAAAAAAAAAGACGCTAAACTGATATTGTCACATTTTCGCTATCAGCTCTAAATCCGTGCCGTCTTCTACACTCGCAGTAAAAAACCGAAAAAACGACGTAGCTCCACAGCACCACCACTCCGTACAAAACGACCAACCCAACCTCGTCGCTTAGCCCAGCCGCCACACTTATTGCCGCCGAAAACGACGACGGCGGCGTCTTCATCAACTGATCCTGACCGTCCATCGCCTTCTCGAGCTTCCCTGATATAAACGCCGTCGCCAAAACGAACAACCCCGACAAAACCCACCCGCAAACCCTCCTTCCCTCCATCAAACCCGATCCGACCCGAATCGCCTCGCACCCGAATCTCTCTTCCGCGATCGAGACCACGATGGCGAGGCTCATCACCGCCATCAGATAAACCTCCACGACGGATCCGACAGTCAGGATCAGTAGCCTCGCGGCCGAAGCAGGGAACGCCGCGGCGAGGGTTTCAGGCACGTGGACGTATGCGAGGAAGAGCGCGTACACTAGTATGGAGGTGGCAAGTGGGCGGGTCCACGTCAGCTTGACGGCGGTGACGGCGGAGTGGAGAGTTGGGCGTTTCCCGTTGACGGCGAGGGTGACGGAGCTTACGGCGGAGATGGCGGCGAGGAGGGAGAGGGCGAAGCAAGGAAGGAGGAAGAGGGCCTTTGTGTAGAGGATCGAAACCGCGTCGTCGCGTGACTCCTTCCAGACCTGACGCGCCTCGAACCGCGTGGGGGAGAGGCGGGCGAGGGACTCGAGTTGGAGGACGTGGGAGCGGAGGCGGTGGGAGGAGAGGGAGAGGGACAAGAGGAGGGTGGAGAGGGGTAGAGTGGCGAGGGCAAAGATGAAAATAAAGATCTGTTTGTTTCTCAGGAAAATCCTGAGGGAATCGAGGAGGATCTTGGGGGTTAGGAGGAGGAAGCAGGAGGATGATAATGGTGGTGGTGATGAGGATGCAGAAGAGGAGGAGCGTTCCTGGAAATTCGAAAACCCACCGTCTCTTTCGGACATTTTCTTTGCCCACTCGCAGGTCTTAGGTCTGGCTTTTCAGCTTACCACTTAGATCGAGAAAGTTTGGGAAAAGTGAAGGAACGACGTGGAGGCATTGTGTTTCATCAAGTATTATAGTTTTTTTTTTATTATTTTTTATTTTATTTTTTTTTAAGGCTAAGATCTGTAGTTACCAATTTGCTACTTTTTTTTTTTTAATTTTTCTACTATTCTTTTTGGCATTTTTTCTGCTCAATCTATTTTTGCTTACTTTTCCTAAATCTTTTATCTTTTTTATTTTTATCTTTTTTTAGCATTTCTTTTAGAATTTTATATTTTAAAATCAGACGGCAAATCTATTTTAGAAAAATGATTCAACCAAATTTAATGATTAGAATATATGAACGGATGGTTGGAGATCAGAAGGAGAAGGACCTTTTATTATCATTGACTTGACAATGTTCTTCATTTCTTATAAGAGAATTTCTGTTGTAAGAATTGTCCTTATTCATTATAGACTATTGGATTAATATTTTGATAGTATGATCTGTGTATATTCACATTAAAAATTAACGGTTCGTTGGAAAAAGCTGTTTTTTCTCGTAAGTCAAGCTTTTCAAAATTAATTTAATTGCTATAAACAACAATTTTTTATTGATATTTAAAAAAATAGAGCTCTTATTGTTGAAGTACAATTCACAATATTGTTTATAAAAAGATGTGGTAGGAAACAAATTAATTCAAACTCATAAGAGGGTTTTATTGCTATGAGCTTATATAGACAGGAAGCATGTGGTGTGTCTGGCGTGTACACGCTTACATATTTGATTCATTAGTGGTGATTCCAACGAAGTCAAAGGTCTTCGAAAAATATCTTTTTCGGAAAAGCTTGCAGAAGAAATTGATAGGACCTCAAACAAAGTGGTAGGGATAATCAGGTCCAAAGTGATTCGAAAGAAAATGAGTCCTAGTGCCCAATTCATTGTTATTCTCATCGAAGCATAGTCACTAGAAGACAATGGAGCAATACCTGAGCAAGCTATGGTAAAAGAAGTAAACAAAAAGTTGATGGAGATGCTAACTAGAGCAAAGCTGCTTTCGATGGTTAAGGCTATTGGTATGGATCATAGTACATCTAAACAGTGATTGATTTGATGGTTTCTCGGAGAGAAAGGCTAATTGGATGTCTTAGAGATCTAAGGGAATGACTTCCAAAGGTCCTCGTATACGAAGAGCATAGATTTAAAGCGCATTTTTTTGGAAGTCTACTTGAGGCAGTCTCAAAGGAAGAGGCTAGCTAGGTTTCCTAAAGATCCAAGTTAAAGACCTTCTAAAAGTCTTAATGTCCAAAGAGCATATACCTTGCAGCACGTCTTAGAAATATCCAAGAGGGGATCTCCAAGGAACTTCCAAAGGGGTTCTCAAAGCAGTAAAGGTCCAACGAGTACAGACTTTCGAAAAACTTGTAAGTCCGCAAGGCATAAACTCAAAAGAAAAAATGCATGAGTTTTGACTAATAGAGAGATCAAATTTATTACATTTATGGCTAGTTACATTCAAGGGCTTTTGGATAGTGAGAACCATTATTCTCTTCCTCCATCTATTACATGTTTTACTTGATTTTCAATTTGTTTGCTGCCATTTGTAACGCCCCTATGTAGGGGTTAGTAGTTTTTAGTAATTTAAATATAAGATCAGAGAAATAAAAATAAAACTCCTAAAACTTCAAAAAAAAAAAAATTGCTTGAGACTTAAACAAAAATTTTCAAATTAAAGAAAACATAAAACTAAACAACAAAACCACAATTTAGTATAGCACCTTCAATTTAATATTATAAATCTGTCATCATCATCTCAAGAAAGCTTAGTATAGTCACAAATAGAAATATATGAAGCTTACATCATAATGACCTACACTCTTAACAAATGAAGCAGTTCTAACTGAATATAGCTATATCATTTCCATAACTATTTTGCATTTTGCCACCTTACACTTTACAAATCCTGAAAAGATAAAAATATAGGGTAATGAGTGACAACATGCTCAGTAGAAAAAATATTACTTACCTTTAGGTTTTTATCATTTACTACATTAGTACCTGCATGGCAAGTTCATTAATCAACAATATTGTCATGTTCATATCTGGTGAATACCCTTTGATTATTCTTTCCTAGTTCCATACATACATATATATATATATATATTAGTTCATGATTAAATAATGTTCGTCGGTATCTACAATCCAATGGAGTATAGCATTACTAAACTCAACGAAACCCAAAAGAGCGTGTTTGACCACTCTATCAATCATTCTAAGAGTGTCGGGTGAGGGGATATCAAGCCCTGAATCCTCACCAAGATGTTTCTTATACACTATGTTTTAGGACTTTCGATCCTAAGGAGCGTCATTGCCTCCCTACTATTTACCTTTTAAGGTATTGTGTCTAAAGACGTAACTACCGCCCTCTTCACGCCTCATCATTTCTCTCTTAATCTTACCATTATGTATAGAGTTTATATTTCCTAACCATGCTTCTCAAATTATATCAACACATGTCAACTCAATTTAACCTTGCTATACATTATAGGATGAATCCACATTATTAGGTTATAAGTGATATTCATATATTAACAAAATAACATATAACTATCTGGCAATATAAATCAATTTTGATTAAACGAAATCTCAAAAAAGAAGAGTAATATAATCTATACATAACGGAAAGCTCTAAAACTGATTTTGGTGAATAATCTATTGATAACTTCTGGCCCAAAAACTGAGTTCATTATATAAGCTTTAAGTACGTTGTTATCCTAAGATGTATAAAACTACACTTAATTTAAACCCTAATCTATAATAATGTTAATTTACTATTTACTTTTATTAGTATGCCATAGTAATTAATACTCTTAAAATATGCATATAAGTTTAAACGCATAATTTAATTTTAATATCAATAAAAATTGACCCATATTCCAATATAAAATGTGCCAAAAATAATTCAAAACAAAAAAATATGAGATTAAAATATTTTGAAATAAAATATTTGAATAAAAATTTTGTATTAGGGTCAAGTTGATCTGACTTATAATATATCAAACAATAATAGAATTAACAAAGGAATATGATCGGTGAAATAGTGAAAGGCATCCTAAGGTATTAGGAGGTTATAGGTTCAAGTACAGAGAAAAGCAAATTTTTGGTCTTATATATTTTTGGCTTGAGAAAATGACACGTAGCTTCTAGGAAAATGACTTGTAGTTTTTGTGATTCACTTGGAAATTTTCTACAAAGAACCCAAAAATCTAAATTTTGAGCTTTTCTTCAAAATCTTGGTTTTCTAATAGCTTTTTAAGCATAAAAATAATATATAAGTTTAGAAAATATAACCTTGGGATTAAAGAAAATGATGATTCTGCTTGCAAGATCCTTGATCCTGTTTTATGATTATGGAAGATCAAAGGAAATAATTTCATATTTATCTTGATCTGTAGAAACTGGGTTCGCTAATCTTTGATTTTGAAGCAAACAAAGAGAAGAAAGGAAAAAGGGGGAAATGTGAGAAAGAGAAAAGAAGAAAGAGATCAAGAAGAAGAAGAAAAGAGGAAGGCAACAAGTGGGGTTAGGAGTAGGTATAATTAAGTCTCCTCTGGAGACTTTTAGGGCTAATAATGCCAATGACATTTTTACAATTACGTAAAGTTTCAAGGGCATTTCATTAAATACACTAGCTAGGTGTAGAAAAATTTTAAAAAAATGAAAATAGGTAGCATAAATAATATGAAATAGATTTTAGATGATATAAAATGTTACAAAATTTTAATTGACACATTAATAACAAATTTAGTGACATGTTAAACATAACGAGTGTCACAGTTTTACCCTCCTTAAAGAAATTATATAGATAAAGAATGGGGCACTGTATGCGACACATATAAAGGCCACGTGTGAATGACAATGTTTTGTTTTTTCTCTAATGGACTGAGTTGGTCTAGAATTTGAACTAGGCCCAAATATTCTAGGCTGGAATAGGCCGGCTTGTTTCGGGCTTTAACATTCTGGAATGAGTTAAACAACAAGCATGAAATTGGAGCCCAAATTGTATAGCCCAATTCAAAGCCCACTTAAAATAGAATTAACTGAGATAAAAAAAAAAAAAAGAAGCTTGATTTATTAATAGTCAGGGGTCCTTCAAAATGGTATCCAAGTTGCTCCATAACAATAAAATCCTTTAGTAACTCAAATAATTTGCTTTAATCAAAGCATTATCGAATAATGCATGTACTTCTATCTTATTCTTAATACTCAACGTCTATCAATAGTTTCGGCACTGCAAGGATTTGGACATGATTATGATTGAAATCAATATGCTTTGTCTGTTAACTTAAATCACATCATTTGGTAAAGGCCATTGGTGTTATTACTTAAAGAACATCTAAAATTCTCACAATCCTACTTATACAATCTTTAATTCCTCATATAACAAAACCTCAAGTAATCAAGAGATTCACATCTAAACATCTAAAAATTAAATCTTTCATCATAAAGGTCCAAAATCATCATATATGCCTTAAGTATTATGATTTACTTAAAGAAACTTTTATTAGTCATTTTCATATTATATCTCTTCATAAAGACCATTGACACCATTTAAATACAACATACGCAACGTAAATGTTCCAACCTTGAAATTCATAAATTCTTTGACTTTACAAAATCTCAACAGACCAAAAGATTAACATTTATCTCATTCAAGATTCATTGTCATGGATTCCTAACTTATTTCATATTCCTCAAGTAAACAGAACCTCTAAGAAAATTTATCAAGACTTAAGTACTCCATTGAGTCTATGCATGATTACTACATGTTTGAATTAATTATGAATAATTTGACACAACCATGCCAAATCTTGGAATCAACATTTATTACGAGATGAAACGCTTATAGATCCTTGTAACTATACGAATCTCTTTAAAGCAATCTACACATAAATTCATTCTATATAATTATCGCACCAGTATAATAGTTAATATCTCTATTCTCTCCATGTCATGACATTCTCCTAGACTATATAAATCAACATGAAGTTTAAACTCGATGATAACATTTTCAAACAATTAAACCGTTTCAAAATAAAAAGTGGTGCTATACTTCCTAAGTTAACTGAACCTAGGCTCTGATACTAAAAATTTTATGATACCCTTATGTGAGGGTTAGTAGTTTTAATAATTTAAATATAAGATTAGAAAAATTAAATAAAACTTCTAAAACTTCAAAAAAAATTAATTTGCCCGAGATTTAAATGAAAATTTTCAAATTAAAGAAAACATAAAACTAAACAACAAAACCATAGTTTAATGTAGCACCATTAATTTAATATTATAAATCTATCATCATCATTACAACCCTCAAGACAGCTTAATATAGTCATAGATAGAAACATGTGAAGCTTACATAATAATGATGTACATTCTTAACAAATGAAGCGGTTCCAACTAAATATAGGTACATTATTTCTATAACTATTTTGCTTTTTGCCATCTCACACTTTACAAATCCTTAAAAGATAAAAATATAGAGAAATGAGTGACAAGATATCTAGTAGAAAAAACCGTTACTCCCGAGTAGGTTTTTATCATTTACTACACTAACATCTGCATGGTTAGTTCATTATTTAACTATATTATCATATTCATATCTAGTGAATACCCTTTGATTATTCTTACTAAATTCCATGCATATATATATACATATACATATATATATATATTAGTTCATGATTAAAATCCACGATGCAATGGAGTATCACATCACTCAACTCAACAAGACCTAAAAGGGAGCACTTGATCACTCTATCAATCATTCCAACAGTGTTGGGTGAGGGGACATCAAGCCTGAATCCTCACCAAGTTCCCCTCACCATGTCATTTTCTATACAATACGTTTTAAAACTTTCGACCCAAGGGACCGCCGTCACCTCTCCTTTTTTACCTTTTAGGGTATTTATGCCCAATAATGTAACCGCCGTCCACTTTATGTCTTATCATTCCTCTCAAAATCTTACCATTATGTATAAAGTTCGTATTTCTTAATCATACTTCTCAAATTATATCAACATATGTCAAATCAATTTAACCTCGCTATATATTATAGGATGAGTCCACATTATTATGTAATAAGTGATATTCATATATTAACAAAATAACATATAATTATCTTGCAATATAAAGAACCAATTTTAATTAAACAAAACCTCATAAAAGATGAGTAATAGAATCCCTACCTGTGGCGAATAATCCACTGATAACTTCTAGCTCACAAAATTGAGTTTACAATATAAGCTCTAAGTACGTCGTTTTCCTAAGATGTATAACCATACTTAATTTAAGCCCTAATCTATAATTATGTCAATTTACTATTTATTTTTATTAGTGTGCCATAATGATTAATATGCTCAAAATATGCATATAAGTTTAATCGCATAATTTAATTTTAATAAGAACACAAATGGACCCATATTCCAATCTAAAATGTTCTTAAAGTAATTTAAAACAAAATAATATGAGATTAAAATATTTTAGAATAAAACATTGGAATAAAAATTTTGTATTAGGGTTAGGTTTTCGATTTATAATATATCAAATAGCAATAACAATGACAAAGGAACATGATCGGTGAAATGGTAGCATGCATTCTATGGTATTAGGAGGTTGTAGGTTCAAGTCATGAGGAGAGCAAATTTTTTGTCTTAAATATTTTTAGCTTAACAAAGTGACATGTAGTTTATGTGGAAAATGACATATAGTTTTTATGAAAAACGACACTTTTCACTTGCAAATTTTCCACAAAGAACCCAAAAATCTAAATTTTAAGCTTTTCTTTAAAATCTTGGTCTTATAACAGCTTTCTGAGCATAAAAACAATGAATAAACAATACATAATCATCCATAAATATCAAAAACACATTTCTCACAAATTTTGTACTAACATATAAATTTAAATCAAAGTTTTAGTTTAGAAAATCTAACCTGAAGATTAAAGAAAATAGTGATTCTGCTTGTAAGATCTTTGATCTTTGTTTTGTGATTAGGGAAGATCAAGAGAAATAATTTTAGATCTTTCTCTTGATTTGTAGAAACTGGGTTTGCTAATCTTTGATTACAAAGCAAACAAAGAAAAGAAAGGAAAAGGGAAACTCTATGTGTGTGTGTGAGAGAGAGAGAGAGAAGAAGAAGAAGAAGAAAGAGATCAAGAAGAAAGAGAAAAGAACAAAGGGAAAAGTGGGGTTATAGGCAGATGTAATTAAGTCTCCTTTGGAGATTTTTGGGACTAATAATGCCAAATAGCATTTTTGTAATTAGGTAAAAGTTCCAAGAGTATTTTGATAAATATACTAAATAGGTGTAGGAAATTTTAGAAAAATTGAAAATATATAGAGTAAATAATATAAAATATATTCTAAATGAAACAAAATTTTACAAAATCTTAATTAACATACTAATAATTAATTTAGTCACCCGTTAAAAATAACAGGTGTCACAAACATTTTACATTTTGTTTTATTTGGGATGGTGTGTGTTTTTTGTGAGTTGTGATACTTCTTCTTCTTCTTCTTTTTCTTCTTCTTCTTAAGACGTAACATTGTTGTTCTTATTGTTAACGATCTAGTTCAGATTTATAAAGGGATTAAATATTTTCTAGTCCTTTTATGTTTGTAGTAATTGAACTTTTTTAGTCGTTAACTTTTAATTCTCATTTTCTTACATTTAATTTGTTTATTTAAATTATTATCAAGTCATTAGCACAATGAAAGTATTTATTGTCTTATAAAAAATGCAGATTGACAATATGCAATTTTAGTATTCCATTTCAATTGTTACTGGCGTCTTCTTTATAACAATGAAATTATCAAATTATGAATCGTTTTATATATTACAATTTGTTTTAATTGCTTATTATAATTTTCATGTTGACAATGAAAATTATTTGACGAGATTGCAACTTGTTATTTTGGTTTTTCTTTTAATTCTTTACTATATTTTTCACATTCATTTTGTCAATAAGAACATTTTGACAGATTGCAACTTGTTTTGTAGGAGCACTAGAGGTTAGTGAAGTTATTAAATTATGAATCATTCTATATTACAATGTGCTTTAATTCTTTCATAATTTTCTTATTCATTTTGATAATTAAAATTATTTAACAAATTGTACTTGTTTTTCAACGTTTTGGAGGTGAGGAGGCATGACTTTGGTTGGGTTCGCTGATGGTGGAGTTATCGATTTATGTGGGAGACTTTTTAATGAAATATTATTATTTTTTTATAAATTTGTTTCCTTTAATTTTTTTTTTGTGAAAATGGAGTCATTAATATTATTAAATAATAAAAATAATGAAGTACTTGACCTTCATGTTCTAAACAAGA
Organism: Artocarpus hirsutus; assembly: GCA_946598075.1. Lineage (NCBI taxonomy): Eukaryota > Viridiplantae > Streptophyta > Magnoliopsida > Rosales > Moraceae > Artocarpus > Artocarpus hirsutus. Next base: position 1,067 of record CAMOHE010034879.1, on the reverse strand, counting down.
AACATTTTTTTTAAATTTTTTCCTTGTGTTTCTTATTCTATGTGTTTATTATTAAAAGGTAGTGTGTATTTTTTTTTACTCCATTCAATCTAACTATAGTTTACATAGTCTCCTTTGTACCAAATTATAGCCTAAATCCAAATAAAAATAATTAAAAACCCATTATTTATTAATTTTCAAAAAATAGATATGAAATTATTCTAATCAGTCGATAACCTCCGTTAGTCATGATTTCCTTTACTACCCTTAATATTCCATGTTGATACTTGTTACAGATTTGATGGGGATTCTGTCAGATTTGGGCATAAAATTGAAGCAATGCACGTGAAATGACGGCTTTAGTCAAGACCCATCAGAAAACTAGAGAGCTGCTTGTGACAATAGATTTGGTCAAGATTCTATCATGACCTCATGACATTGTGTTGGGTTTGGTGCTCTAAAAGCCGTGACATTGTACATATTGTTAATAAATAAATAAAGTGACATTTATTATTATTTTGGTTGCTTATATGTGTCATGAATACATTTATAAACATCAAGAAAATTCTACGATTATTTATGTGACTATAAATTTAGCGTATAAGTGTTATATGCTTAGGGATAAAATTTATAGATAATAATCTAAATAGTCTGTAATAATTAATTAAAGTTTGGGATCTTTAATTAAATATTACAAGTACAGTCCAATCTCATTTAGAATGAAATAGTCATTATCCGGACTATTAATGTAAAGACATTGGATTGGAGGTACTTTATATAATGAGATTATATAGGACTAGATCAAATAAATTATAAATCTCTAATAATCATCCGTTACAAATAGAGTATTCAAATTTATCACTATGATGATCATATATTTGACAGTCTTAATCCTGAGTATTTATTAGACTCCTATTTATAACATTATGTTTTTTGACTTGTATGGTAAGATTTGTCTAAGCACATATCATAACTTAGCATCTTAGAAACATAATGTAATAAATGGCTGGGAATAATATTATACAGATATGGAATCCATTCCTTCCCTATGGAAGTTAGAAAAATAGTTCTCTTGAGTGATGATTCGA
>CAMOHE010034876.1:0-60480 GCA_946598075.1 Artocarpus hirsutus | reverse complement strand
ATATATATATATATATATATATCAACCAAAAAAAGCTAGAAACATTGGATTCTTCATATATTAAACGCACAGCCGCTCCAAATTCCCAAATAAAATTGGGGAAAAAATAGAGAGCCCAAGTAGTCCTTAACTTCACACGAAAAATAAAACAAAAGAAGTCCCACCAGTTTAAGTACAATTTTGGCAATTCTCTCAGTAACCCAGTACAGGAAACTCAATCAATCACCTGCAAAACAAAACAAAATGAACTTGTGGCCGTGATTCCCAACTGGGTCATTGGAAAAAAAAAAAAAGATTAAGATTGAGAACAAGAACAAGAACAAAAAAACCAACAAAGAAAGAAAAAAGTGAATATGAAAGAAGTGTTTGGTAAAAGGAGCATCTTGAGAATGATGATAATGATAATGATCTTATTTACCATTATGGGTCCTAGAACTGAAGATTGGGAAGTCATATGAAGAAGAGTTGGTACTATTGGGAATAGAAATCGAGAGCTGAGTTGTGGAAACAGATCCACTGTTTTTAGATTTGTCATCCAAGTCAAGCCACGAGTCTTTTTCTTTCATTGGAGGCCATTCGTCAAAGAAGTCAATGGTCTTCTGCCTAGTTTCTTGTTTTCTTTCCATAATATGGTCTTGTTGCTGCTTATAACAAGCATTATGTGTAGAAGAGCTCTGAAGCTGCAAACCAGAGCAAGTAGTTGTCTGCTTTGAAGAAGATGAAGAAGAACAGCTCATTGTAAGTAGCGGTGTGAGTTGCCAAGAATCATCCATGGATGAAGCACTACCAGAAAAGCGCCTCACAGTTCTTGAAGAAGGTTCTTCTGAGAAGAAAGCATGTTCATGTTCATGTTCATGTTCGTTATTATGATCAACATCCTCTTTGAGCCCATACACATGATGATACCTATTTTTTCTCCCCCAATAAAAAAAACATATAAACAAAAATCAATATATATATGTAACCTCAAAATAAGTCATATATTAACCAAACTTCAAGATTTTCTTTTTTTTTTTGAAAGACTAACCTTAAGTCCGAGTCAAAAAGCAAGGATGTATTGCTGTCTTGAGACGACAAACCTATCATTCCATGATGAGGCCTCAAAGAAGAACAAGATGTGTTGGGGTGTTGGTGATAATGATGATGATCAACAACATTAAGGGTGTTATTGTAACAAGGGTATTGGTGATTATGAGAAGATAGAGAAGAAAAAGAAGTGCTAGAGTTGGGTGTTTGTGAAGTAGTAGTAGTAGTTATAATATTGAGGTTGTTTTTGGGTGTGATTGATGACGATGATGATGCAGAACTAATAGTCGGTGACTTCAAAGCTTCCACAGGCTTTCTTGAACGGTTCTTCCCTCTATGCATGTGTCTTTCACAGTATTTTGAGTCTGGAAACGCCTCCTTTGAACACCTCCATTTCTTCCCATCTGTTCTTCTGCACCTTCCAGGCTCTGGGTCTATTTTTCGTCCCAAACCCATTTGGAAACAGTTCCACCCTACTGCATATATGTACATAAATATAATACACACACATATATATGTATATAATCATAATCCCACAGGACTTGGGGAAAGAAAGGCCTTACCATGTTGAGGGAATAGTTTTGAGGGAAGTGAAGAAGAGTCCATGTAGGTTCTTTTGATGGTGAAGAGAAGATCAGGTGGGATGGGAATCCCAGAAGCCATGTACTTGAAAATGAGAGCTTGGTGTTCTAGCTCTTGCCACTGTGATGCTGTGAAGGGAAACCTGTTCCTTCCTCCACTCATAATTACTATAATAAAAAGAATCAAACTCAACAACAAGAGGAACAAGAAAGCCAAAAAAAAAAGTTTCAAACAGAAGCAAAAACTTTGTTTTAGGGGGGAGAGAGAGAGAGAGAGACAGGTTCGGGGTTCAGAGGAAGCAGAAGGGGTGTTGTGAAAACACTTTTTTCTTCTTTAGTAGATTGGAAGAGAAGAAAAGAGAGAAGGGGTTTTGGAGTGAGTAGAAGCAGAAGCAATAGTAGCAGTAGTAGAGTAGGTATATTTATTTGAGGGACCATTGAGCTGCAGAATCTTCTGTACACGGATAAGAACTAATGGTTCTGATTATAGTGTTGTTGCATGCCCACCTCCTCTGTCCTTTTCTCTCTCTAACTTTCTCTTTCTTTCTTTCTTTCTGATCGTATTGTTTGTGAGTTGTGAGTGCACCTCTCTGTTGCTTCTGGTTCTTCTGCAGCAGTCTGCAGCTAAGCTGCCTCTATGGCAGCTCTTGTCTCTGACATCTCTACGGAAACCCATAAACAAAAAGAAAAAGTTAAAAAAAGAAAAAAAAATTTCAAATACCAAATAGAAAGAGAGAGAGGAGAGAGAGAATTTATTATTATTTACTATTATTATAATGTTGATATGTCAGACTACAAGAGTTAGGAGTAGGTGTCTGAAGCCAATGCCTGTCTGAGGAGGAGGGGATTGTGTGGCTTTTCGGGCTTTTACTTCTACCCACTTCCAACTCTTTTTACTTTTTTTTTCTTTTGTTTTTCCGTTCCCTTTACCTTAGTCCTCAGAGGGTCACTTGCAAAAGACCTTTTTTCAATTTGGGAAATTTAGAAAATGTGCATTCAGATTTCCAGAGCAGGTGTGCTCTCTCTCAGGGATTTCTGATAAGCATAATAATCAAACCTTACTGGGCACTGGACCCCACCATTACAATTTTACTTTTTTCCTTCCTCTTTTTTTATTTTTATTTTTTACCCTCTTCTTCATTTATTGCAGAGAAAGACATGCATGCTTGCTTGCTGTTATTTTGGCTTTAATGCTTCAGATTAGACTACAGAAAGCAAGCCAGAAGATAGCTGCTTTGTTGCTTTGCTGGTTCTTCTTTTCATGAGCATTCTACTTGGGATATTACTGCAGGCATATGCATGTTTATAAATGTTAAATCTAATTAAAATTATGTGAAAATAAATAAAATATATAAAATTGAAAGAATTTGATACAAATCTATCACTACAAAACTGTGTTTCTCATTGTTTTCTTGGCAAAACATCTGTTTTGGCCAGATTACGATCTTTCATCATTTGACAAACATTTAACCTTCTGAATGTGAAACGATGGACGTCACACACTCGTGGCAATGAGAATATTAAAGCGTTTAGTAAACTGGTTTAAAATAAATTCAAATATTATAACATTGAGAGTTTTATATTGTAATTATTTTACTTTATATTATAGTTGTTGAGAGTTCTATATTGGAGATGGTTCACACTAAGAATGTGCCTGAGATATTATGTATTTTACGCATTAAAAAGTGGCATTCAAGGCTCACAGACAATACGATATGATTTCCTTTGATTCTTTTTTGACATTTAAAATTTCTTGTAATATCTTATTTGATTATGCTATATATTGCCATCTACATGATACTTTAGCTTTTCTTTTTGTCTTTCTTTTTTTTTTTTGAGGGGAGGGGAGCTTTATTTCTTTTTTTTTTTCCTTGGAAGAAACGAAAAAACAAAATCTCCCTCAAATGAAAAGAGTACACAGGACATCATCGACAAATTTAGTCTCTTGATTTAAGGCTGTCACTTTAGTCTTAGTAAACTTAAGAGTGTCGTCCTGGGAATTGGAGCTAGACTTTTGAAAGATCACATGCACGAGGGTCATAACTGCATGGGTTTGTTTATTTATTTACGTATATTTTCTATCAAATTATACTAAAGAAGATACAAATCTAAAATTTAGTGAAAACTGGTTTATTTATTCAAGCCATCCTAGTTAACCTCATAAGGATATAATTCCACTACTAAAAAAATAATAAAACCCAATCTAAAAAGTTTATTACATATTAGACCAAAGCTTACATTTTTGTGAGAAACGGAGGTTAAGAGATGAGAATGATTTTTCTTTTTAAGCAATCTTGTTTAACCTCGTACAATTATAATTGCACAATTAACAAAACTGTAAGTTTCAATCTAAAAAATACACAATATATGAGACTTGGCTAAAACCGGCAAGGATGAAGAAGGTTTTTCTTTTCATTTTCAGTAAAAAAAAAAAAAATCTGTAACTTCAGTGGATAAACGGGAAAACCAAATATAGCATTATTTGAAAGGTGGGTAGCCCCGACGTACACTGTTTAAAAAAAAAAAAAAAAAAGTGAGTTGGAAGAGTAAAGAAAATACATTTCTTTGGTTGGCAATAAATACGGTTAAACTAATCTTGTAATTTCAACTTTACCAGTTGCAGAAAAGCAGTGCCCTATGTGGGAACTGTTGCCATTCCCTGGCAGGCCAAAACACATGCAAACAACCTTTCTTTTCGTACAGCAAAGACCCCACTGAGGCGTGGGGTTCTGAACATCTCCTCAGAAATTGCTTCTCTTGTATAAATTCCCTTTTCGTATTTCCTTAATTAATACTTCTGCCCAGACCACAGTCCAATACTTTCTTTTTCCTCCTGACCTAGTGTCATACTTCTTTATCTCAACATTTATATCAACAAGAACCACGTAGAAAACAAAACAGTAGTAATAAGAAGCTCAACATGGTAGGGAAAAAGGGTCCTGTGAAAATATTAGCCGTCGATGATTAAAAAAAAATGGCTTTCACAGTCCAACTCAACAATTTATTAAACGGTCTATGCTCAAAAAAAATTGAGGACAAGTTCTCGAGAACACTTAATTAAAAAGAAATTCATACCAGAATCAAAGCGCGGATCCATAAGATTTCGCAAGCTTAAAACAGGCGATTGACGCTAGCAAATTATAGTTTAAACAGCAAAGAACACCAATTATTCGCACATTCGCAACGAAAATGGAGGATCGGTCAGGATCCCAAAATAAGAAACAAATTAAATGGAATGCTAAAACAGAAGGGTGGTCTCTTTTTCTTTTGTATACATCTGCAGAAGCCAAATGGTGCAAGCTTAAGTGAAGAAAAGGGTTCATCAACATTTCTGATGAGAAATTCCATGATATTCTTATAAAAGAGCGGCAAAAACAGGCCGGACTTTTTTCTTCATATATACAGTCACTCGGAGAAGCAGATGAGGCAGACGATGAACATTTCAAACGAAAATTTTCTTTTTCAACTCGGCCAACCCTATAATTTAGAAAGGCTACATGACACTGAACTTACGTTCAAGTTAAAATTTGAAAACAGAACTCAAGACTAAACCTTAAAATGATCGTATTATTCCTTCTGGAAGAAAGAGAGCACAAGATCTGTATGTACAGAAAATAGTTGAGTATCCACGAAAAGCTGCAAGCGTTACCCAAAAAGAACATCAGTATCAGCTAATACCGAGACTATTTGAACAGTACTAAAAAAATGGATTCAAGACAAAGTTACAGGAACTAGCAGCAAAAGGAGGGAAATAAGTTCAAAATCCGCCCAACAATTTTTACCAAATTTCTCCCTCTCCCTTATTTTGTAATAACACTAATAGTACGGTTATGCTATTGAGGTTTTCATCGGACGAAGAAAAATCTAATTTTGATCAAGACAATTCCTAAAATAAGGTCAATCACTAGCAAACTTATAAGGAAAAGAAATTTTAAAAAATTAATGGAACAAAAAGGCACCTTCATAAATGGCCTATCACGACTAGGGAATGAGTCAATAAAACTCTCCTTCAAAAGTAGAGACACCTGAACATTGAAGAAAATCAGAATCAGAATAAGTTCTTTAATATAAAATGCAGTTCGTCATGAGAATGTGCATGCTTTATGGTAACATACAATGTTCAACAGCACACAGGACAGAAAACTAATCTTTATTTATACGAACAGAACAAAATGATCCGTCGGTGACACTGAAGTATCGTGTTCAGCATAATGTCCCGTTTGTTGAAAACACGCAATTTAGTTCATCTATGCCAATTATTTGCTTACTTATATACGAATTTGAAGATACATAATCAATCCTGAAACTGCAACATCAATGTACCATTATAGAATTTTGAGATACCAATTTGCAGACACAGATTGCATACCAACCTTATCATCATTGGACTGTACATTTGTAATAGTGTGCGAACGGAGGTTAGAGCAAAGTGAATCCAAGTAGGTTCTTAACACTGATAGAAACCCTTTGGCAGCTTCAACCTACATGGAATAAAGATTGGATGTTATCACTTGCCTGCTTTCAAGGAAATAATATGTAATGAAAGTTATTAGAGACGAACCATAATTCTCCCTAGTTACTAGAAATTTTTTTTTTTAACATTATTTTTTGCTATAAGAGTTACAAATAAGATTGTACAAATACTAGTTAAAAACTGGATCCAACACTTCCTCAATCAGGAGAAAATTCAATGCTTTCGTAGCTTTTTCCTACTAAGGGGAAATAACCAGTCCACCCTTCAGAGAACTACATAACAAGAAAAGCCGTGATTTACGTAGATGAAACAAAAGTCTCACCTGTACATCCGTGCACTCGTACATTGGCCTTTTCTTTGCTAAATAACTCTCTCCAACAAGCTTTGAATAGTAAGGACTTAAGGATGATAATAATCCCTTTTGTTTCGGCAGTTGAGGTATTGTAGGTGATTTCACCTATAGCATCATGCAAAAGAAAACTAATCAGATAACAAGCCTTTAAGTAAGCATTACTCATGTACATGGATGGTTAATAGTTATTATAACTCCTTACCTGGTTCTTATTCGCATCTACCAAAATGACATTGGATAACTTTGATTGAACTTCATTGGTTTTATTCTTTACACCAACCTACATAATGGAGTTACCTTCAGTACCCCAAGAGATAAGAAAACAGTAGTAAGCCAACATTTAAAAACTCACAATATAAGGGACAGGTGCATCCAAAAAGTCCAGCATGTCGTTAGGCAAAACCTGAAGGTTCACAAACACGGCTAAGCTCATATAAATTTAAAGAGCAAGCCTGTCGCCACAACAGCAACTGCTCTACGAGCAAATCTCAAATAGAATAGAGTTTACCGGCATAAGCAGGCTTTGCCACTGGTACGGACGAATCAAAGGTATAATGGACAATACTATAGCTGATAAGATACCCTGTATGCATAGTAAAATTAAAGTTTTTAGTTTTTCCCATTAAGGCACTGAAATCATTAAAGACCAATGCAAATGAAAGGATCAAAACAAATTGCAAAGATTTTTAGCAAAAACTGGAAAAAACAAATGAGAATATGACCTAAGCATCTCCAGATACATGTTACATGTCACCCTTGCTTATCCCCACGCCTCACGTCTTAAATCATCATCAACATCAATGGATGTAATTAATTGATAAAATTGATATACGACTACATGTGTCAAGGAAGCAAGTACCAGATTTTAAGTCAAAATCATATTCTAACCTAGCTTAAGTGGTGTTTAAGGACTCTCCACCTAGAAATTCTCAGATATATTAACTTTTTTGTTTTAATGTCTGGCTGCTTATTATGGAGAAATCCTTGATCTCTTCCTTCAAATATCATTCTCAATTTAATGGAATGCGACTACAAATTTCATTAAATTCAAACCCAAGACTTTCCCATACATAGACTGGTGGTGAAAGATGTCAACAATTAGGGTGAAACCATCTTTCAGCATTGAATCCAGCTTACACTGCTGACGGATTTCAGGCGATATGGAAATCCCATAGAGACCAATTATCTTTAGTTCTTTAACAAACTACCATGACTATGAAATCAATGGAAAATATGTACCAAATTGGAACAGATCACCACTATCTGTTTCTCCAGCAGTGCTCCGGCAAACATCATTAATACCTGCAAAGTGATTAAAGAATTTATAACCAAATATCCCATCAAATACACTGGATAAAAAAAATAAAAAAAATAAAAAAAATAAAAAAATTTGAAGAGACAGAGAGGGTTATTACACCCTATCTAAAGAAAGAAGTCTGCAAATTTTCAAGCAAGCTCAACACAACATTAATGCCTAGAAAGCTGAAAAATAAGAGGATGGTTATTGGAAAGAGTGAAAGGTACATTTTCATTATTCTGCCAGTAACTTACACTTTCAAGTCGTAGAGAGCCACATATGCTTGCAATAGCCCATATTGATAATGCATTTGCTTCCTCTTCTACCAAGAGTGCATTATGTGCCTGATGAAACCAACATCAATATGACGCAACTGACTAATCAAGTCTGTATTGAGGAGCAAAACTATAAAGAATCACATCCTCAAGATGGCATATTCTCCATCGACAATAAATTGGAAAAGAGCAAAACTATAATGATAACCTACCTCAGCATATTCTAATGTTGTACCGCATGACCTCAAGTCAATAGTTGAACCGGCAATATGCATTATAGTTTTTTCTGGTCTATGATATTCTAAGGGATGTAGGTGCTCCAAAGGATGAAATTTAAGCGTGGAACCCCTTGCAGGGCAAGGTAAGCAGTAATACTCGCATATAATTTGTAGCGAACCATGATCATTTGCCTGAAAAATTAGTAGTAAAACAAAAAATCAACTTTCAAGAGATAATAGTGCTAACTAAGATCTTAAAGACCTAAGGAGATCATCTTATAAGAACGGTACCTTAGCCCATTCCAAAATAGCAATAAGATCACTAGAATCATCTTGACCAGAAAAGGATGCTTCTTCTGTCTCAGTATCATCAGCATCACTCCGAAAATTCCTGTCCTCACAAGGAGAACCCTGAAAACTGCACAAAACAGTTTAAGATGTCCGGGTTACACATGGTTCACCATGGTCCCCTTTCCCCACCTTCATTTTGAACCCAAAAAAGGAAGAAAAAGAAGAAGGAAAGAGAATACCGCTACAGAAAAATTAATACATAAAAGAAGCAATAACTCCCGGAAAACGATGCTACTGACCACCACATAATACAATGGAAAAACAAAGTAAGATGAAGGCACCAAATATGCAAGGATTTACCTTGAAGAAGATTCAGAGCTTTCATACTGATAATAACGCAGGAGAGGCAGAACAGCATTTGGTAAACGCTTTTCTACTGCTTGCTTGTTTAAAGCAACATCATCAACATAAACTTCACAATCTTCACCATTTTCGGTACCAGAATTTCTTTTGGATGTAACTATCTGGTTTTCAGGCTCAACTACAGCAACATTATCGTTAATCCTTCTCTTCAGCAAGTCAACATCCTTGTCAAGCAATTGATATTCCAGGCGACTCCCATTGTCTGTAACTGTTCCAGATTCAGAATCTTTGAATTGGGAAAATTCCACCGATCCATGAAGCATGTCCTCTGCAGCTCTTTCATCTCGTGATGCACTATCTGAAGTTTCTTCAGTACTGTCATTTATTTCTTCCTTGCTATAGTCCTCTGGTGATTCGAAATCTAAACCAGCAATACCTTTTGTCATTCGTTCTAACCTTTCTTCTGTGAAGATACTGCAAGAAAGCAAAAAAAATGCTAAATGAATAAATAAATGATTGAGAAAAATATATCTACTAAGACTCCAACACGTACCAAGACTACACTGCAAGATTGAAAAAGAAAAATCGCATTGATTGATATAATGTAAGACGCACCTATTCAATACACCAAAGTGTAACTCAAAGAAGGGGAGCCTGGAGAGAATGCAATAACATCGGCGAGTGGTTAGCATATGGCGGCTCAAAGAGGGATAGGAAGGTGGTTTATCTGAAATAATGGAAAGCAACCCAGAGGGTTTGTGTACTAGTTCGTCAACTAGCACACAGCATCCATACAATGTTGAATCATCGGCAACCTACAAAACATTGCAGAATAAAATGTGCCATCACGAAAAAGATGCTGAATGTTTTAAGTTCAAGAAATGAGAAAAAAAAATCATGCAGCCAAGTGAGACAAAAAAGTGGTAAACACAATAAAAATTTCTATTTCCTGAACAGCTAGAGATTAACAGCCAGGTGACATAACTGTACAATATGGAAGAAAAGTTACAAACCGCTCTTTTTGTACGTTATTTTACCAAAGAAAGGTGGAAGCAATGCCACAGGAAGTGTTTATATTTTACCTGTAACCGGAAAACAAAGGACAGGTCGCTTTGTTTAAGGTGCTCCTGCATTATGACATCGCCAATAAGATCAATCATCAATCTTGCTAGTTAGTTATTTTTGTCTTTACTGAATGTAAGTATGAAACAGGCTAAAAGCATAGAAAATTAAAACAGAACCAAAAACAGAAGTAAGGATATAAGGCGGCTTATATCAGATCCAATGGTAAAGCTTTAAGCCATGTTACTGTGTTTTCTTCATTCATTGTTAACAGACCAGGAAATAAAGTCTAAATGATTTGTGCTCTAAGGCCTTCCTAAAACGTTTAAAAGCGCCATCCTCAAAACCTGCGGAGATGGCCTAAGAGTAAACTGGAGAAATGAAGGTTACTCCAGAATGCACCTTACAATGTCAAATCCCATAAATTCAAGAAGTTGCTCAAAAGTCGAGGCAAATTAATAATAACCCTAAAGGACTTATAGCAGAAATCTTACAAGACCATGAAGGGTAAAACGTAAAAAGAGATAAAGCTTGGCATAGAAAGATCATCAAAGAGCTTAAAAGAAGAAACATAACCATTTCTGACACCAATCTTGAAATTGAAACTAGGAAGATAAAAGCAAAATACCTGCCCAAGAAGAATTTCATTCAATTCACTCATGGAAGGAGTTCTTTCAACAGCATGAACCTGATAATGAAACGAAAAGATTTAGAAGCACTTTCACAATTTCATGTCTCTCTTCCCCAACTTAAACTAAAATAGATAAGACACAAAACAAAATTGCCCGGACAAATCGCACATATATTGTGGGTTGTAAATGTTCTTTTTTTTCCTGGTAAGCATGAACCCTACAGATTTTGTCTTCTAAGAAATGTGAACCCAACATGAACAATTAACTATTGACGATCGTAGTTGACTGTTTGACATTGACAATATCAAAATATTGACTAAACAGAGTCAGAATATTTTACTACATATCTATTGTGAAACCTCTGCAAGCAGACTGTTACTGAGACAACCCATCCTCGAGACTAAAAATAACACCAGAGGGTATATCACGCTAAAGTATTGATGAACAGAAAAGATGAATGGTAAAAAGACCCCTCAAACAAACGCCTAACCTCCACGCCCCCAGGGAAGCAAAATGAAAGAAGATCCTTGTATTTGAGTGGCAGCTGCTTTTCTGGAGGGTAAACAAATAAGACCTGGAAGTAGAAAGACATGTATTCATATCGCTTCCAAAAAATTTTAATGTCAAATTGTGAACATGTTTGGCAACCAGACCCCAACCTGTGGTTCGAGATTGGGTTCTACACGTGATTGATTTTGATAACTAAGTGTACATCGCAGTTTGCCAGAACCTTCGGACTTTCTTCCAACATATTGCCTCTCGAGTGCCTGGATGTCACAATTAGGGTGAAGTCCAACAACTACCATGCTCTCAAAAAGTCTTGTTGGCTCCTTTAGAGACCTATGGTCCTGCACGCTTACACAAGACAAATGTTACATAAACACTATGGCTAAAACTTTCCTACTATAACTCCCATTGGTTGATGCGCCACAAGATCAACCAATTTTCAAAGCTTAAACATCCCACAAAGGTAAGTATCAAGTTATCAGTTAAACCTTAAATACTTAGTATGAACTATGAAGCAACATAACAATTACCAGTAGAAATAAAAGAAGAAGAAAATATCACCAATCCAAAAGCTCTTAACATCCAAATAAGTAACACGAAACTAAATCAATCCACTGAAGCCGAAAGGCCTTACCAAGTACTGCAACTGAAAGTTTGCCCATTGACGCTTCTGGCTAGTAAGAATTTCCGGATTATAATTTACATTTTTCACTTCAGTAGGCTGTGAGAAGCCCTTCAGGAAACTTGCAACTTGGCGCTGTAATTTAAGAAATTGGCTGCCACCATGATCGTCTTTAGATGAAAATATCACCGACGGCCGTGAAGAGTGCGGGGCAGTGGCGGCTGCAGCAGCAGCAGCTACCGCCCTCGCAACATCTTCAGTCGTTTGCATGAAAAACGAGGTACCCCAACCAGGGCTACCAGTATCTTCATTCTTAGTCATTTTTTAAAGTCACCCACCTGCCAAAAACATTTTATATTCACAAATATCCAAGTACATGACACAAATAAACTGATTAAAAAAAGTTAACTAAGCCATTAATATCTGCTAAAGAACCATCAATTATCAAAACCCAGAAACTCTGAACCAGTAACAAGCATAGAAGCACTAAAATTTATGAGTATCGACGTTTTGCCCAACATTTTTCAAAGAGGAACCTTTCGAAAGATTGTTCTCTCCCAACAAAACCCTTCTTGAGCTAAATTTCAACTAACCTTTCAAAGCAAAATCTGTTCTTATTTACTTTTCGAAAGTAGATAACTAAACTTTTATCTACCTCGTTCAGTTACATAAGTTCACCCATCTCCAACTCCCCTCCAAAAAAAAATTAAATAAATTAATTAAAGCAATTAATTTCTATATGTTCCTCCAAGCATGATTTTTTCAACTAAAGCACGACGATTATCACAAAGCATCGAAACTTAAGATCACGAAACCAAAAAAATAAAAAATAAAAAATAAAAACAAAAAACAAAAATTTCACAAAAATAAAAAAATACGGTAATCAGAAGAACTTGGATACGAAAGCTGAAATTCGATCACAAATATCAATAAAGCTTAAACTCACCTCTGAAAAACCTGGGACTTGACGAGAGAGAAAGAAGGAGACAAAGGTACAAAATAAGTGTAGAGAGAGAAAGCTTAGGTGGCCATAACAAAGCTCTTGCTCTGCTTCAAAAGGAGGAAGAACCGGAAGGAGAAGCGAAAGATTCGTATTGAAATTAACTAATTCGTTTAAATTAAACTAATTAAAACAGCATCCAAAAGCAAAAAAAAAAAAACAACTAGAAGCAACGAAAAATGGAAAGCCTCGTTCGCGCCGGGAAAAAAAAAAACTACAAAAAGGAGGAAAATTTAGAGGGAGAAATGGAAAAATCTTTGCTTAAAAGCTTCAAAGCTTCTTCTGTTTTTGTACTTCTTCCTGTGCCTTGTTCGGTTCCGAGTTTATTTACGTGTGTACGCTACTGGTTCCAGGGACAAACGGTGGTTTTTGAAAAAATGACCTTTTAAAAAAAATTATTTGGTCTAAGGATTTTTTTATTTTTGTTTTTAGGCATCAAAAAATTAACTTTTTAGATATCAAAACAGTTTCAGTTTTTTTTATTTTCATCCTAATTAGGTCTCTCTCCTCGATACAGTCCTTTTTCTCTTTTCTCTAAAAAAAGCTTACACAGTTTTAGAGCTTAGAAAAAACTTTTTTTTGGTGTAAAAAAAAAAAGTCATTTACTTAATTTCAAATTTTCTTTAACCATTTTTTCAAAATATCCCATTAAAGACTGCGTTTGGTAACGAAGCCATCCAATGCACCTTGCCTAGTTTTTTCTTAGGGTGAACAGCGGACAGTTTGATAGTTTTTGGGCTGTTGCAATTTGGTTTTTTTGGATAACAGGTTGGCGATTAACCAACCCACAAACTACCCACCACGTGGCGGGTGGTTTCGGTTTGGTTGAGGGCAGATGCGGGCAGATTGAGGCGATTTAGACCTATGTTACTGCCCAATGTAATTTTTTAAACTTTTTTTTTAAGTGAAGAAAATTTGTAGAAAATATAAGATGATAATACATAAAGCATTCTTAACAACAAGTAAGTTTGATGCTTAAAGACAGTGACCATATTCAAAAGTACAAATTAAGAAACATAATCATTCACTACAACAAAAAACATCAACTACAAATGAAGTGAAGAACAAAGTCAAGAGTTCATAAAAATTAAAGCCTATTTACTGGGTTCGAAAATAATAAAATACTACAAATAAAATGATGAACAAAGTCAAGTGTTTTTTTTCGTTTTAGGGCCTTTCTCTACTAACTTACTTGATTTGAATTTTGATCACTTCACAAAATAATTAGAGAATTTTCAGTTTCTAATATGTCAAGAGGTAGCCAAGCCCGTACTTAAAGTGTTGGATTGTTCAATCATCTCTAAAATAAAAACAAAATCAAACAAATGATAAGTTTTAAAGAATAAGCAGAATTGTAACGAACTTAAAAATTACGCAATTACCCATCTCAAGATTCTCAGAAGTCTAAAAAACTTTTAGGTTTTGATAGTTTAGGTTTTTTTTTTTTTTAAATATATAGGCGGGTGGATTCGGGTTGAACCCACCTTCAAAAACTTAAAACCAAATCCCTCACCTGAATATATTGATTGGCGTGTTCAACCTACCTGGTTGTGGGTTGCTAACGTAAACTTGCTTTTTTCGAGATAGGCCGGCGCGGGCTCGGGCAATTAGCGGGTGTGAGGCGGTTTTTGTACAGCCCTAGTTTTTCTCTACGCATCTTCTTTTTTATTTTTTATTTTTGTTTTTGATAGGATTTTTTATTTTTTATTATCCTCAATATTTTTCGTCTTTTTTTTTAAATTTTATTTATGTTTGTAACAATAATAAATAAATGCTTTTTTTTTTTTTTTTTGCGAGTTACAAGCACCGTCTTGCCGTGGTGCTCACGCCCTGCAATGCGCCGCTCTGGGAGGAGGTTTTGTAGGGCATAAGGTGTTTGCACCGGAATGTATGTGTTCTATGCTGATGTGTCCATGTACAGAAAATGTCTTGAAACGGAGTATCCGAACTCATTAAAACCAAATTGATAGAGCCTGAAATCGTGAAAGTAAAAAAATATATATATATTAAATTGGAAACTAAACCAAACAATCCTACTCGATTCGAGAGATTTAGGAATCAAACTGAATTGAGTTTAGTTTTTTGTTCATTTTTTTTATGGATGATTGTTTTTTATTTTTTCTTTTCATTTTTAGATGATTGTTAGTTCGTATAAGTAACAAACTCAAGAAAAATACAATTAAAATTTTGGATATGAAAAATAAAATATTTAAGGCATAAATTTGTACTCCAACCAAAAAAAAGAAACATATATATATATATATATATATAGTAGAGCACATGGTAGCGAAGAGCAAGAAGTCTAAAAAACGAGGACAACGTTATCACGTAATCTTAAAGGAATTATAGTGCTTTTTTTAATTCTCATTATATTATTTTAAGGTAAGTTTTTTTGTGCGTGGCTGTGTGGCATGATGGCGGGTGTCAAAAAGTGTGTTCCTTTTCGCCAGTGTGCTTTAGGGGGTGGGTGGATAGTTAGCTCTTAGTTGATGACCAACATGACAGCATCATTGTTGTACTCAAGTAGCTTTATGGGATACTTTCTTTCACTAATGTTGCTGTTGAGGAAATCCACTGCTCTTTCTCCCTCCTAGGATGGAATAGTCTTTGGCAATTTATCCAAGAGATATCAAATAAAATAACTTACCAATAAATATTTATTTTTAACACTTTAATGTAAAAGAATAATTTTAACTATATCTAACTGTTTGAAAATATGTACAATCTATAAGGTCCCATTTGAGATTTCTCAGCTAAAAAAGACACAATTGTTTATTTGTTTTATGTATAATTAATTAGGGACTTGATTTAATACCTATCCAAAGAGTCATCTCGGAATTACAACCCTTTTTGTCTACACTTGATAGGGCATCCATGTCGATTTCTGTTTTAGGACTTAGTCCACGCCAAAAGGAAATAGTGTATTTTATCATTGTAGCTAGCAAAGGAAAGTTCATAGCCAAACAAAGAAACAAACACAAACGTTTTAAAAGCGCAACAAAAAGTTTCGTGCTAATTTGGATTTGTGTATATAAATTTTATTCTGTAGGGACAAGGGCTGGAATAATGTGCAACCGGCTGTGACTAACAATAAATCCATGTTATTGTTTCTAATTTTGAAAATTAAATTTTTAATTTCTTTAAAAAAATACAAGAAATATTCAAATGCTGTAACACTTAAACAGCCTCGATAACAAAATTAGGAGTTATGATAAAATGAGTTGCACTGGCTTTCAAGGCTAAATAAATTGCATCCACAGTTATAGTTATAGTTATAGTTATATTTATATTTATTTATTTTAACTGTCCTTTGAGAGCGTAATTGAAACTAATAAGTTAGAACCAAAACATTGTAATATGTGACAATATTACAGTTTAATATATGAGACTTTTACATAATAATAGTTGAAACTAATAAAGTGGAACGACGTTTCAAATACACTCAAAATAATTATGCGGTAGCAAGTTGCAATTGAAGCAATTAAAATCTATAAATTCGGTAGTAGCCATTGCATGAGGAAGTTTATATCCTCTGGAATGAGAGCTTAATTTTGGGTCAATTTAGTTTGTGGGTACGAAGCATGATGTTTTTAGGATATTCCAGACATTTTAACTTAAGATTAAACAAATTAAAAAAAAAAAAGGGTGAAGGGAGGTTTCATGGTATAGGCTTTATTTCAGAAGCTCGTAGAGTAGTAATAGTACAAATAATTCTATGGTCCACCAGCACCTTTTTTTATCTCCTATGTTTCTCTGAGATCCTTGGTCCTTCTAATAGCCAATATCCAACCAAAAAAAAAAAAAAATCCAAAAAATAAAAATAAAAATAAAAATAAAAAGATGATGACAGTGAAAATAATGCTTTATGCCTTTATCACGTTCCTCTTTTAAACCTTTGACTTTTCGGGCACATGACCAGTCTTCAATTGTTGAGGGAGTCTATATGAGGCTGCTGCTATTTGAAGAATTTCTTTGAATGATCTTCGTGATAAGGAATTTTTCTATTTTACTATCATGATTCGAATAATGATAAAATGGAAGTCATTGTTACGCTCCCACATTTATTTTCGGTAAAGACCCAGACTCCCCCAAGTGGTGGCTGTCTTGGACATTAAGGCCCAGAGAAAAGGAAAAGAGTTAAAAAAAAAAAAAAAAAAAGAAGTGATGAGTGGTTAGGCAGCTGATATGTCAAACCATAATGGACATGTCAAGAAAATTCCAATTTGGAGGGGACCTTTGGTATGGTTGCTCATCCGAAAAAACATTTGTCCACAAATTATATATCCAGTTTGATCTGCTGTCTTATTTGACTGTTTTATTAACTGTTCTTTTATCATTATTTGAAAACTTATTTGATTGTTTAGGTATTTTTAGCAGAAATTTAACCTGAGATGCTATGGTAAAATAATATTGGTGCATATTATTTCCTTTCATTATTGAAGATTCAGTTTCCTTTAGCCGCGTCTCATGTTCTCCTAACTTCTGAAACTTTCTTTTGTGTTTTTAGTAACGTTTGTGTTCCTCAAAAAATAAAGTAAATAAAATAGAGTGTGGTTGCAGTACTTTTTTTTGGTCGGTTTCATCCATTCAGATGTTTGCACGTGGTTTTTATAAGATAATAGTTTCGTAGAAAAATTAATAATTCCAGTAAAAAAAGAGTGCCGTACGGAGACAATACCTATGAATTCCGTAATTATTTATCTGTTGAAGTTGATTCTTCGCTTACACGATGAAAGTAATTGAATCCATCTTAAAATAACAATGATAATAATAATAATTATTATTATTATTATTATTTTTAACAGTAGACCTAAAGTCAAGAAAAAATATTTGCTTCATACGCGGAAAATCGCACCTTTTTTCCCTTTCAAGCGCCGGTCAAGGTGTTAATTCTAGATATACTTATCATTCGCAATTTGCGAAAGCCTTTGATATTGTTCTAACAGTTTTAAAAAGGATTCATAAGCCTTTTTTCTCAAGGGGATAGTTCTAAAATTATCATTTGAGGATGACTTCATGTAACTTATTAAGGCAAAGAATTCAAATGAAAATGAAAGAAAATTTAGAGAAACGCCCCTTCACTAGAAAGATATCATGACCCTTATCAATCTATATTAAATACTATTTTAGACTTTAATTGACTAAAAATGAATAAAAATAAAGTTTGAAATTAAGGATAACATCCTTAAAATAAAAAAAAATAAAAAAAAGACATACTTTTTTTTTGTGTTTTGGTTTTTTTGTTTAATCCTTCGTTAACTAAGGTTAAAAATAAATCATATTAGAAATTATTGAGGGTGGTTTATTGTTAGACTATTATTGAAAAAACAACACACACAAGGAATAAACGTGGGATTCAAAGGAACATATGTGATAACTGTTTTCAAAAACAAAAGAGATAAAAGTTGTATTTTAAATGAAGCATCAGATACTTCGGACATTTTGTAAAATAAAAGGGCCAGAAGGGATGTTTCGATTTAACACAAGATGTTTTCACAACTATTTGAGTTGTTTTATGTTCTTATTTCCCCCCGTCATAAATCAATATCAACATCAAAATTATTAAAGAATGAAAAAAAGAAGTGGATTAAAAGGTATTTTGGAAATGTTTTCCGCATTTCCTAAGGTGTGTAAGTTGGAAATGGTTTTGAGAGTCCATTTAAAGAAAATGTTATGCCATAGTTTTAAAAAATGTGTTTGTTTATTCTATATTTAAAAAATTTGTCACACCACCATATACATTATATATTTAAATTGTGTGCATGCATTTATAAAAAGTAAGTTTTAAAATATAGCATTTATGAAAATTTTTTGTGGTTTTATTAGTTTCATTTTTTAGGGTTAAATTAGGACCCAAACTGCTACTAATAATATAAGTAACATGTTTTCCCACTGAATTCATGTAAGCCACTGGTTTAAAAAACTATTTGAAAATATGTGACAAAGAGATAACTAAAATTTAGTGTTTTAACCAAAAATACCCTCAAATTTAACATAGAGTTTTCTTTATCTCTCTCCTTACTGCCTTCCTCATCTCCCTCTCACCTCTCCCGCCTTCTTCTCATGCCTCCTTCCTTTCTCTTACTTTCCCTGCCTCTCACCCTCTCTCTCATACACTACCCCTCATGTCTCTTGGCTGTCGCCGATCCATGATGACGCCACCTTTACCCAAGGAAAATGCTCCCCCATTGGATCTGAACTTCTTGGCCTCGATTTCCAAAGCATTCACCTTGCAGGGGTGTTGCAATTGCACGATCTTCTTTGCGCGAGATCTCCACTCGCCTCGCATCACGGTCTCCTTTGTGCATTGGGCGATATGCAAATCTCGCCTCCAGTCTTGGTGGCCACGAGGAGATCGAAGGTGAGATCTCTTCAACACGCAAGGAGATTTGCAAATCTTCACTCCTAGTGGTGGTAGTATGGAGGTGCCAGAGAAATCTCCCCCCATATGAGGAGGAGATTGATGACTTTTTTTCCCTTGTTTTTTTATTTGCTTTTTTTAATATGTACATATATATTTTACTTTTAAATTGGATCTGTTTATTGGTGGGTGGTTTTTCTAAATTTTTGTGTACTTTTGTGGTTTTTCGACAATGAAGATGACCGTAGCGTCGCTGGTTTTGGCCGTTACTGGCTGGTATCTGCTGTAGATGCCTTGAGATTATATTTGGCATTTTGGCACCTAGTGCGATGACGTGGCTTGATATTTTTTGTAATTATTTTTTTAGAAGTATAAATCAACCTAAGTCTTAACATGTGTTTAGAATGTTAGTTAGAATTAGTCTGATTGCATCTGATAGTACAATTAGAACTAAAAGTTAAAACAATTTTGTTATAGCATGTAAGAATTTTTCATTATAGTATACTTTCGTTTTACATTGTAGCGTGTAAGAGTTTTACAATGTAACAGTTTTAACTATGTAGTTGGTATGAGGTTGTCAAACGTTCTTAGTTCTAACCAACTACAATGTAAAACTCTCAATAGCTATAATAAAAAGTAAAAAGTTACTACTAATATAACTCTTATATGCTATAATTCTTAAAATTAAAAATTTAGTTGTAACCAATTTGCCAAACGACTGTTTAGTTTAATGGCATGTCACACTACTACTCATATTATTTGTTTAAGTTATGCTACAAAAAAACATTGTTCACATTTGTTAAAAAAAAAAAAAAAAAGAGTAAGTTCTAAAAGTTAAATGTTTATGAAAATTGAGTTATTAGGAAAAATGCCACCTTTTGAATTAGAAGATTGACAAATGCTACTCAGCTTAAAACTCTTTCAGTGAATGCCACTTTTGCTGTCTCTTTTATTTATTTAAAGGAATTTTATCATTAGCTTTGAATGTTTCATGTTTTTCTCTTTTTCTCTATCTCTCTTTCTTTTTTTCTCTCGATTTCTCTCCTCCTTGCTCACCATCGCACATTGTCGACTTCTCTTTTTTTGTGAGCTGCATTCGGTCCATCTCCTCTCTTTCTCTCCTTCTCGCTCAACAAAAAACTGGTAAATTATAAATTTACCATGTAAATTACAAATTACTAGTTCCATATAATCTTAATTTTGAATTTAGCATGTAAATTATTTAATTACAAAGTACACCTTTCTTATAAGATATAGTTACTAACTAGAAAATTATGATTTCTTAAAAAAAAAAATAACAACAACACTTAAATGGTAATCACGAATATACCATGTAAATTACGAATTTATAAGTGGCACATAATAGGCATGCCAACAATGATAAGTGTGTCTTGTGTTGCTTTGCTAGTAAATTCATAATTTATTATTAACTTACGAATTTACAAGTTGCACTTAATATAATTTTGAATTTATCATGTAAATTATTAATTACATCAACACTTAAATGGTAAATTCATAATTTATATATAAATTATGAATTTACCAATTACATATAGACCTGTCTTAATTAAGTGCCTTGTTTATTTAACTAATAAATTTGTAATTTACCACATAAATTATGAATTTACCAATTACATATAAACATATTTTAATTAATTGTTTTGTTTATTTAGTTGGTAAATTTGTAGTTTACCATATAAATTATAAATTTATTAGTTGCATTTAAAGAAAGGGGATTTAAGAAACATGTTAAAAATAAGTAGGTGGCAATTAGATATTTCTATGGTATTTTCTCAAACACCTTTTACTAGGTTGTAGTTTTCAATCCATTTTTTTTTTTTGGGGATATGTGTAAAGTTTTCAATAAAAAAAATTCAAAAAAATTACAATACGTGTCTAAATTATTATTATAAAATTAAAATCTAACACAATATTCAAAATATTTTAAAAATATCCTTAATGATATAGTAATTATCTTAATAATATTATATATTATACTATATAATTATATATAAATAATTTTAATGATATTATTTTAAGACATTTATATAATTTTTATAAATTAGAGTCATATTTTAATTCAATAAACGTAATTGAGCGTTATCTCATTTGACCCTAAAAATTCCCGTGCATGTAAAAGACCTTAAGGATCCGACCCAACAAAAGTTTTGGGCCAAGGAGCCCACCATCTTGAAAGAAACAAAGAAAGCCCACAGTCCAAAAACCCTTCAAGTCCACTCGTCAATCGACACGGCTTCTGTCAATGGTCAACACGCGACTCCTGTGTCTAGATTCCTCACCCCCCACCCCAAAAATAAATAAATAAATAAATAAACAAAACACCGGCGTGCACAAAACCATCACGTGAGTAACATGTCTACCGACCGCCACAGGGAAAAGTTGCCCGCTCACAAATCACAACTCGTAGGACCGTAGGTCCAAAACTACCTGATCATATTCCCCTTCCACCGACCAAAAATAATTGTTTCTACTTTTCATAGCCAAAAGCAGTTCCACAGTTCCGAAAATTAATAGTAACACGAAGCTCTCTCTTTCTCGAGTTTTTGCTTCTTTTTTTTTTTCCAATTTTGTCACTTTCTCAGATTCAGATCGTCATTTCTAAGGTCCAAAAATGGCGGAGACGACTTCATCGCGAGAGACTTCTCTCTTCTCTCCTTACAAGATGGGAAAGTTCGATCTCTCCCACAGGTCAGTACTCGGTCCCTTTTCGATAATCTTTTTTTTTTTTTGACGAGTTAGTCCTCGATCGTTTGGAAAAATTACGGTGTGTTTACGTGGCGGCAGGGTGGTGCTTGCGCCGATGACGAGGTGCAGGGCGATGAACGGAGTGCCACAGACGGCGCTGGCGGAGTACTACGCGCAGAGGTCAACCGCCGGTGGATTTCTCATCAGCGAGGGGACTTTGGTCTCCAACACTGGCGCGGGGTAATTTTCGTAATTCCTGTTGCTTTTCAAGGGGTTTCTCGTCATTGTGCGTGTTTGTGGCTGAATGATTCAGTGCTAGATGGGGTCCACTTTGTCCCCAAGTGAGTTTTTAAATGGATGGTGGGCCCTGCTGGCGCCAGATCCCGGGCTCTTCAGTACCGTATTGGCTGTTCATCTACTTATTTATTTATTTTTTGATGCAAAGAGTGTATTTTTGGCTCTTCGTTCCGTTTGGTTGATAGGATTGGTTTGAATAAAAAATTTAGATAAAAATTTAAATTTTTATAAAAAAAAAATACTATAATAAAATAATTTAAATTATGATTCGAATTATGAACCAAAGGGACGTTGGAGAGCCCATTGTAGTGCCTCAGTGTGCACGTTGGATAGTATTTAGCCATAAAAGTTTGACTAATGGTTAAAAGTTTTTAATTGCAGATGCAAAATGGACAAAAAAAGTTTGTTCAATCAAAATCATTTTAATTAAAAAAAAACTATTGTTTTTCGTCTTTCCTTCTTCTGTTTGTATATCTTGATGACTAGTCTATTAATTTACGTTTTCTCATGGAAAAGAGAGAAAAAAGAACTATCATTTTAGCCATCGGTTTGATAACTATGGCTGAACTGTTTGTTTGTTTTTTTTTTAATAATTTTAACTATTTTTACTATAATGTTTTATCTTATAAAATTTAAATCAAAAATTCGTTCCGTTGATTGATTTGTTCATATATCCGTAGCATGTGCTATAGGATAGCAGCCATAAGATCCACTTCACATAGGCTGTAGTATTGGGACCCCACTAAGTACTTCTTATTATTTTCTTTAGAGAAGTGATAATTTGTGGTGGTGGAAGCAGGTTTCCACACGTGCCTGGAATTTACACGGAAGAACAAGTGGAGGCATGGAAGAAGGTTGTGGATGCCGTTCATGCTAAAGGCAGCATCATTTTCTGTCAACTTTGGCACGTTGGCCGTGCATCTCATCAAGGTAAATCATATAATGCATATTCATTATATATTTTTCCTCATCACCAATGCTTTTTCATTGCTTCTAGTTTCGTCCATTTTTGGTTGGACCAAGTTCATTTTCATCACCACATTTTTCTGCATTGTATGTCTTAAAATGGTAAATTTGATAATCAATGATGTATGTTGTACTAGTTTATCAACCTGGTGGGGGATCACCAATATCGTCAACAAACAAGCCCATTTCGAAGAGGTGGAGAATTCTCTTGCCAGACGGTTCTTACGGGATGTATCCGGAGCCTCGTGCCTTGGAAACCTACGAAATACCACGGGTGGTGGAGGACTATCGCCGCTCGGCCATAAATGCCATACGAGCAGGTTAGTTGTATTAAGAGACAACATGAGTTTTAATTAACTTCTTTTGTATGTTTATCATGCCTTTTTGAGTTTGATAATGTTCTGACTTCTGATAATTTGTGTTATTAATCTTGAGTACGTGCACTTCAAGACAATAAAAACAAGGAAAGAAAATTGTTTTGAACAAACCTCTGGTAATGTTCATATACAGGTTTCGATGGAATTGAAATCCATGGCGCACATGGCTACCTCATTGACCAATTCTTGAAAGACGGGATCAATGATCGAACAGACGAATACGGTGGATCCATCGACAACCGATGCAAATTCTTAGTGCAAGTGGTACAAGCAGTGGTTTCCGCAATTGGTGCTGACAGAGTTGGAGTTAGAATATCTCCAGCAATTGATCATCTTGATGCTATGGACTCCGATCCGGTTGGCCTAGGCTTGGCAGTGGTTGAGAGGCTTAACAAGCTCCAACTAAACAACGGATCACGGCTCACTTATCTGCATGTGACGCAGCCTCGTTACACTGCCTATGGCCAGACAGAATCAGGCAGGCCTGGCAGTGAAGAGGAAGAAGCTCACCTAATGAAGACACTGAGAAAGGCTTATCAAGGAACATTCATTTGTAGTGGCGGCTTTACTCGGGAGCTCGGAATGCAAGCTTTAGCAGATGGCGACGCGGATTTGGTATCGTATGGTCGTCTTTTCATCTCGAATCCTGATTTAGTATTGAGATTTAAGCGTAATGCCCCTTTGACCAAGTATAATAGGAAGACCTTTTACACTCAGGATCCTGTTGTTGGGTACACTGACTACCCTTTTCTTAGCAAAGGGAGTGGGATACAGGAATCTCGTTCACGTCTTTGATTGGGACATTTTTCCGAATAATTTGCGTCATATGGTGTACTGGTGGTCATTGTATGTTTTGGAACTTGGTTTAAGCATTGATTTTTGATTTATGGTTTATAATATTGTCATGAATGAATAAATAAAAGCCTAAAGTAGAAAAGGTCATCTTATGTAAAGTCTGCTTGAAGAATGAGAAATTAGCATTGTTTTTTTTTTTTTTTTTTGAATGATTTAGTATTGTTTTTTAAGTACTCTAGTTTTGTCTGAAACCTATCAATTAATTATTCAAATCGGTTCCATAGAATAAAGAGTTTGGAGTTTGCTTATTTACACTAGTAGTGTGAAAATTAAGAAGTTATTTTAACTCATGAAATGTGGTCACAAGTTAATTAATTGCTAACCACATTACTGGTATTGTTATGACAAGGTCGGGGCTAATTAATTCAAAGCTCTTGAAGACTAGGAGTTGTATTATTTTGTCCCCACAATTCAAAATGTAACAAAACCTTTTTCAAATTTATTATAAAATTCAACTTTGGTACAGACGTTAGTGTTTTGTTTTAATTATTCATGAGTCATGTAACTAATTGATAAAGCGATTTTTTTTGGCAATTTTAATTATGTTTGGATCAATTGACAAGCATGCATAATTAAAATGGTTAAAAATTAAATGTCTAAATGATGAAAGTGTCAAAATTAAAACGTAGGATAAGTTTGGGAGAAAATTTTATTCCATTGGAAGTTGTAGCAAGATAAGACAACTGTTTTTCGAAAACCAAAACTAACCCAGCATATTATATATCCAATAATTTGACACTATAACAAGATTTACTATCTTCGTTTTGCTAATTTTATTTGTGGTATAACCCTGTGTGGACTGGCAAGTGTACTTAGTTTATAAACATTATAACTTAATTAATTTGAACTTTAGCTCTTAATTTGGACCAGCGAATGCCGTATCCATCTCCACAACACAGGATAAACAGCACTCATGTTAGGATAGAACAGTCCCAAATCCTGCTCCACGCCATCAAATTTAAGATTCCCATTAAACATGGCGAAAATGAAGCCTTCTGTTTTGGGATATAAAATGAAATGGAGATGGACAATTCGATGATATCGTGGAAATAATGTCATGGGGTATTACTTGATGCGATTAAGTATAACATTGACTACTAAGGACCCACACCATTACAATTAGACTAATAACTTAAGATGCCTTATTAACATATCAACTATCAGGCAAAAAAGAAGAAGAAATAATAATAATAATAATAATAATAGCAGCTTAGAGATCGACACGAGGACCAATTATTATTTAGGTCTCATACTACACAAACAAAATCTAAGACTATAATTCATTGCTCATAAATCCAACCTACAAAAACAACTACCCAACATCAATTATATATATATATATATATATATATATATTATACGCCTACACGTCTCCTATTATTATCACAATATATATGTGTATATATATCTTGTATTTGCATGAACCATTATACATTATATTTTGTTATATATTACATGATATATCATAATATATATATATATATATATATCTTACGCATAAACATATATATATATGTATATAACTACATATAACCACAAACATATGCTGAGACCTGCACAACCACACGTTTTGGCTTTTAGTATTGTGGCTTGTTATCCACCGAGGGCTTTTTAGCTAGAAAAACTAAATAAAAAAGAGAAGACTGTCATTTACCACAAAAATGAAAGAAGTGGTCATTACGGACTCAAAGACAAGTCATAAGCCTATAAATACCTTTAGGCATGCACGGAAACAGGGAGCTAGTTAAAGCTAGGAAGGCAAGTAGGTGCAGAGCACAACAAAATAGACAAAACTAAAGCTAGGGGAGCAAGTTAGAGTCGGAGGGAAAAGGAGTAAGAAAAATACGGGGTGGAGCACGACAAAATTGGCAAAACTAAAGCTGGAGGCAGGCGAGATGGAAGCGGAGGAAAAAGATAGGTGGTGTGAAGAAATGTCTCTAATTGTGATTCGGTTAAAATTCAGTTAGAGACAATTAAGGATTCTTGCTTCAGTATAGTCACGTACAGGACTGCAGGCTGTGTCAGACATATTTTATGATGTGTCCTTATATCATTGGTTCAAGATTAGTGGTTAGTGTGGGTGTGAGCACATTGTATAATTGTGAGAAGAGTGATATGTTGTATAAAAAGAGGGAGATCAGATTGAGAGCATTAGTCGTGGTTTTCTTCTTGTTCCCAGAGAGTTAGTGGAAGACCTCTGTGAGTATTGGGTGTGAGTTCATGTAAAATTCCTGTACTGGGTTTTGTTGAGGGTTCTTGAAAATCTATCTTTGAGTGTGTAAATCTTCTCATCATAGTGGAGCTGACTATGGTTGCACAACCCTGACTTGGATGTAAAATCTGTTTTTGATTCGAACCAAGTATAATTCTTGGTGTTCTTGTTTTTCTCTTTTTGGGTTGTGTTGTGCTTTTGTGTTGTGTTTCATTGTTCAATTCTCTCACAGGTGGATATCAAGACAGATTATAAAAGAGTAGAATCTGTAATTTGGTGAGTTTTGTTGAAGTTATAGAAATGTCTAGATGGAATTCCTTAGAAAGCTTAATACACTGTTTGGTGTTATAATATTCAGAGTGCTATTGAAAAAAAAAATACAAGGATTCTTTACTAAAGTAAACAGAGCTAAAAATAAGATATATCCAATTGGGTTATAGTAAAATTACATGACACACTACTAAGAGGGGGCGGTCTATCTTCGGTTTTAGTCTGAACTTCTGGGTTGTGGGAGTTGTACTTTTTCTATGTCCTCCTCTTGACATTATTGCCACATTGTACTTGATTATGTCTTTATTTTCGTATTGTAAAACTTCTAACAGATTTGCTCTAATCTCTAATCCTTACGATAAGATATTTCCTTTTTTTAATTATCTTTCGCACACATTTATATTTGATATTCAAGGTACTTTATGCTATTACTGTTATTTTATCTCCCAAGTTTTACATGTTCAAACTATTATTCTTTTTGTATTATCATGCTAATTCGGTTACTTTTCTATTTTCTACACACACACACAGACTCAATTTGATTATTTCACTCTTTGATAGTATCTCTAAAATTTATCTATTTTAATGATAATAAGATATAATATCTCATCAACATATTTTCGGTGCCTTTTTCATGCATTATAGTAACATACGAATATTATAGTCAAATGAAATAAACGACCTCTACACTCTATTTCCTATAACACAGTATTGTTATACACATTTTTCATGGTGCATAACACAGTATTTTAAATCTAAGATCAGTGCCTTAATCATAAGACTAGTGCTTACATCACTGCATACATGCCATTTAATTCCCTGGTTCATTTTCCCCAACTTTCTAAAGAGTGTCGTGTCTACACCCTTTGCATGTGCATAGGCAAGATGCCCGTATGTTCCCCATGGATCCGGAAACACCTTCCATAAATGCTCCGGGACGTTCTGGTGCATTGGATTCTTGTTGTATGTCGATGCGAGCCATGGGGACCAGTAGCCGTCGTTCCCGTGAACGTCTCTGATATCATTGACGGCCATATCTGAGAACACGGCTAGCGGACGGCAGATAAGACGACGCCAAGGCTGCGGCGGGAAGAACTGTTGTGAGTTTTACACCAGCCAGATGATTTTCGTCTAGTTTAGCTTGCAAATACTTCATCATGGGCAAACGTATTGGCCCAACTTTCCAGGGACAACCTCATTTCCTACTGCAATGTTGGAGAATACAATGTCATCGACGTAGGGCTCAAGGTTTGTGGCGACCATGACTGCATGGCGGCTTCGTCAGAGGTGAGGCTGGAGAGCTCCTAGTTGCGGATTCCGAGAGTGACGGAGATTTTGCTTCCCCTAAGCTCTTCGAGAGCCGACGAGTCGGGATTGAATATCCTCATTTTGGCTACGTTGTAACGCTTGTAGAGGTTGATCACGTCGGCCAGACGGGGCAGGTTGTCGCCTAGCATGCCGTAGCAGAATCCGACCAAGTTCATCTGCTGCGGCTTCGCTTTCGCGGTGCCCAAATAGGAGGTCAGAAGGTGATCAGTAGTAATTTGAAGAGTTAATCCTACTAATTGGATGCATGAAATATTTCTTATGATCAAATATTGATGTGTAAACGAGGAGTTTAGAAATATCTATATCGATCTATATATTGGTGTAATTGTTTTGCAATTGGTGTGTATATATATTTTGCTTGAAGCATGTACATTGCGTGCATTTGTTATTTTAGTTAAAATCTGTCCATACCATAAAGATAAAGTGCTGATTAAGGCATGTGCAAGTAAATAATGTTTGCTTTTTATTCAGATATTCGTTTAATTACTAATTCGTATTGAAACTAGTATCAGCTACATCAATTGATCATGGAAGTTTTGCAAATAATTTTGTAGTTGGGAATTAAAGGGATTAAAGAAAAATGAAGTTTACATCTTTTTTTTTTCTTTTTTTTGGTTTTATTTTGCGCTATTCCTCTTGAACTTATATAGCACATTTATAATTTCTCTTAAACTTATAATTTTAACAAGTACTATGATGAATATTTTATTCATCTACTACTACTATTATTTTTGTTATTATTTGTAAATAAGGCGGATTCAGGATGGTGTGTTGATAAACAACCTCCTCGGATCCCCATTAATGCGGGGTAAACACGGCTCAGTTAAGGGTGGTGCCGTAGTTGAACACATTCCCATCAAAAGTTGAGCTTGAACACTTTGAAACATTTTGGTAGATTATTTTTACCAAAATTATTTTTAAGGTATTTATAAAGTGAGTTGAAATTAAAAGTTTAAATTTAAAATATTATAGTATATAAGAGCCTTACACGGTTTAAGTTACCAATGAGTTTCACTTAATTTTAGAAAATACATGATTCTAGCAAATGTTAGCACTACTCAGCAATCATATACATATGTCATGCATCTACAGAAATTACTGATGAAGCAAAATCTTTCCATCAATTTAAGAAGTGATCAATAGTTAACCTTTTCGCACCTTTTCCTTAGATACCATTTCTTGAAGTGCTAAGCATTAAAAAGTTTTATTTTTGCATTAACATGGCGGACACTTCCTTCATCCTGACTATTCAGGAAATGTTAAAAGACATCAAATATTATTTCCCACTAATAAGGAAGTACTTCATATATTTCCCCTTACTGGATCTACGACTCTTATTGATTTATACGTGTCCAAAAAAAAAAAAGCAATTTTCAATATCCCACGCTAAAATACCGGATAAACAGGATTCATATTAGGATAAAACAGTCCAAAATTTTGGTCCACGCCAGCAGGTTTAAGATTTTCATTAAACAAGGCAAAAATAAACCCTTCTACATAAGAGCCAGGACGTTTTGGTGTCCCTTTATAGGACAATATGTGGTTCACGAAATTCCCGACATAGGCTGCTGCGAGCGCCGGTGTCGTGAAGTTGCCGTTGCCGGCGGAGGGCCAGCCGCTCTCCGCCACCACAATGTCCACGTCAGACACCCCTTCGCTCTCCATTGCCCAAAAGAATGCATCAACCATTGCGTCAAACATGTTGTAGTAGCTCAAATTCCCGTCCTGGACCACAGGACTCGACGCAGAAAACTGCGCGTAATCTAATCGGACATTCACCGGATCCGATGCGTAGGCGTAGTAGGGATACACGTTGATCATGAGTGGAGCTCCCTTACTTGACAAGAACCTTAATTTAAAAAGCAAAATTATGACAAATGTTACTATAGTCAAGTTTAACTAAATAGACAAACTAATATTAATTGAAATCAAATAACACTATTACTAGTTAATGGGAGGATTTTGTGACTCTTTTTCACGTTTTTAACCAACAAATATTCTAAATTTAAGTAGATATTGGATTTCAATAGCATTCTCTTGGAATGAATAGCATTGAAAATAAACATATGACAATGTTTTTATACATTAGATATAACCTATGTTATAAAGATTATATGCGCTCTTGAACTTTTAGTTAGTAATATATTGAGCAATTAATTTAGTCAATAAATATACACTTATTTATATTGATTATCAATTTTAAGGTTAGAAAATATAGTATTTACTCAAACAACTAATTAATTTTATTAGTAAATGTAAGATTTATCAAAAATGGTACTCATTCTTAGTTTAAAAAACCATTTTTAATTCACTCCTCGAAAATCCTCTATTTCCCAAGTCTTCTTTCAAAATTAACATGTGAATATTAAAAATCACAATGAACACCACCAGGAATTAATAACAACATTAATCTATTATTTCCCAAGTGGCTTATCAAAATTTTGGTTTTAAAATTTTAGTTTTTTTTTCATTTTTTTAAATTTAAGGCAATTTTGCTTTTAAAATTTCAGTTTTTTTTCTTCTTCTTTTTTTTAATTTAGGACAAAAGGATTCAAATTTTTAATTTTAAAATAAAATTGAACATAAATTTACCACTAGTTTAAACCTACAACCATTTTTGGAATTTCACTATTACCAAAACTCCAAAGACATAAACACAGCATGCTATAATATATGTCAATCACAAAACTTTTCCATATACCATATCTGACCTGATAATACCGCTCAAATTGTAGGAAGCCTCATCGGAGAACCGCCCCGCAGAAGGTGGAAAAGACGACGACAATGCGTTAGCGGGAAGGACGGTGGTGACTTTTATACCGGCTAGATTCCGGAGATCAAGTGACGTTTGTAAGAACATCATAACTGGCAAAACGTACCGCCCCAAGTTCCCCGGAATAACCTCGTTTCCGACGGCAATGTTGGAGAATACAATGTCGTCGAGGTAGGGCTTGATGTTGGTGGTGAACCAGTCGTCGACGGAGTTTCGGTCGGCTGCAAGGCGGGCAAGGTCTTCGTTCCGGATACCGACAGTGACGTCGATTCCGCTGCCTCGCAGCGCTTGAAGAGCCGAGGGATCGGGGTTGAAGAGCCTTATTTTGCCAATGTTGTTGCGTTTGACGAGGTTGATCACTTCGGCTGCCGGAGGCAGATCATTGCCGAGCATTCCGTAGCAAACGCCGATGTCGACGGACGCTTTCACAGGGTTTGGAATGTGTACTGCTATGGAAGAGAGAAGGAGAACCCGGATTAGAAGCGCTACTACTATTGCCATGGTTCTGTTATTATGATCAGTGCAATGGAGTTATAACGTATATATATGCGCAAGATAGTACTTTCTTGTATCTAAACTTAAAATCTGTCCTTAACAATTCTAAAAAAATTGAGAATGGTGTATTTAATTTTTCAAAGAGTAATAGCATCAGTTTTCATAAAAAATAAATTAGCAATATATAGAAAGTAAATAATTATAGTGCATAAAATTGGAAACTATCATAATGCATGATTTATATATTAATATAAAATCAGCATCTTTTATATGTGGCAAAATTGACCGGTGCTAGTAACGTCAACAATTTCAATAATAATGCATGATTTGCGTATTATTGACATAGAAACTGAATTTCAATAATAATTCTGGGACATATCATCAGGATTTATTATTGATTTAGTGGTGTATTATAATCTTCTTTTTTTTTTTTGGTCACGTGTAATCTTCCTGGTAAGTCGAGTATAATGAGAAATTTATCCATTAAAGATCATTTTCGTCAAATTTATCATTTCTGTTATGTTATATGGATTTATTAATGAGTCGTGTACTATAATCATCCTTTTAAGCAGAGTATAATGATAAATTAATGCATTTTAGATTTTCTTCAAATTTATTCATAGCGATATATTCTTTACGGAGTGAAAACAACCAACTTTTAAGAGGAATCCTCGTGAACTCCATGAGTTACAAGGGTAAAGAAATACACTATATATTAGATTAATGGAGCCCACAGTTTTGTAACTGTTATAACATATAAAGATGAAAATGATTTTTCAACTTTTAACGATGAAATGAAAAGAAACATGAAACGCATATGAATTTTAAGTGAAATTAATTATGTTAATTTAATTAGTTTAGTGTGCCAAAAATTTGATTAAGTGTTATTAGTATTTTTTTTAAGTTTGCATTGCATATTTTTACTCAAAGTCAATCTAAAATTTGATTTTTGGGTTTTAAAATATCAAATAACACTTTTGCCTATGTTACTTATATTTTATTACAAGAATTGCCATGTTTGTCTCAAATTAGCTTACATGTTAGGGAAAAAAAAAAGAAAGAAAAAAAGAAACCTCAAAGTAGATATGAGACACAAGCCTCTCTCTCTTTCTATCTCGTCTCTCTTTTGTCCTCTCAAACTCAGATCAAAAACTCAGAAAAAAAAAAAAAAAAAAACCATCACAAAGGTGAGCTTTCCAAAAGCAAATATGAGTTTCTTGATCTTCCCCTTAATCCGAATCTCTATTTTAATCTTGAGCCTTATTTTTGATGATTAATCTTCGTTTGCAGTAGTATAGACATGCATGTCTACTTTGAGTATGTTCTTGGTTTAGTTTTGAAAAAGTTCTAATTTTTAATATTTAGATTGTGTTTTTTTAGCATGAAAATTTGAAAAAGTGTTTATCTATATTTTATGATGATAAATACGGTACTTGAAGTGTTTTGTTCATTAGAGATGCAATTGGTGTAAAAAATTTGGGTTAGAAATGAATTTGGTCATGATTGAAAAAATATGGCGTCTATCAGTTCTAGAGAGAGGGCGGTCGACCGCACCCTTGGAGGCTGGTCAATCGTGGTGGTTGCCAATGGTAATTGCCACCATCCTCCGTGTCCCTTGGGTTCTTCGATTCATGTTGGATCGTTTTTTGTCAGGTTATGACTTATTTCTTGATATTTTATGACATGAAATATTTTCAAACATTATGTTTTTGTGTTCAAAAGCATTGAGAATTCAAAGTTTGCACTTATGATAACTTTGCATAAAGTGGCACGAGATAATTAAATTAACATAATAATATTTGATTGGGTGTTATCTTTGACTTTAAATACATTTTTAAGATATTTTTTCTTTTTTTTTCCTCTGAAATGGAGATTATGTTAGATTCTTGATGGGATCTAATGGTATTTGAATTTCAAATATTGAGGTAGGACATATTGTCTAACCCTTTATTGGTAGCCCACTTTATAAATGATTTTGGCCAATCATTTAATTCTTAAATGATTTTTGAGAATTATTTTTGTTTTCATTTTTAAGTTATTTTACGCATCTAAAGGATTGTGTATTGATATTCTTTTCAATTTTCAAAACCCGTGTGGTGGTGTTTCATCAAGTTTCATACAAATAAGTATTTATTGGATTTGTAAAGATTTTGAGATTTTGTTCTAGTAAGTATAATATGCAAATATTTTTTTTTATCTATAACTGCGAGTTTTTAATAATATATTTTTAACAGATTATCTTACTAAGCCTTTTGCTTACATTTTATTGTTTTAAAAATTCTCCTCTCAAGTTTTGCAGAATCAGTCAGATTTGGATTGGGTTTGATGATCATAGAGTATAAGCAGAAATGGTATTTTTCTTTAAGACTGTTGTATGCCAAGTATAAAGTACTACTTAACCCAATAACAATGTCAGTCTCATAATAATATTTTTAAATAATGATGTCAATCTTGTCATTTTTTGTAATTTAATTATGTAACATCTTTCGTGGTTAGAGTTCCACGTGATGGTGATTATTACTATTGATGTAATTTCGACTGAGCATGTCTTTTCATTTAATTATTTTTTAATTAAACCTCTACATGGTAGCCCCCGCTATACGGGTTGTGACAAAGCAGCGATGTTATTCTAACTATATAGAAAGAAAAATATTTAAGAGCACCACTAATATTAAGCACTATCATTAATAAGAGGTGGGTCCCATCTGTAAGTCTCACGTTATAAGACCCATCTTCTATTAATAGATAGTGCTTAGCACCAGTGATAATTTATCATAATGCTAATATAGAAAAGTCGAGGGTATTTGCCATTCAAGCCTTTAAGGAAGCTAGCAAGTTAGAACACTTAAATTGCAATTGAAAAAGCATAATAAGTTAAAAGGGTAAATTGTTTGGAAGGTCCATAACCTTTTTAAAAAGGGAGCAATTTGGTCCTTAATCTTTTTTTTAGTTAAATTAGGTCTAATTTTTTAATTTAAGTGCAAAAAGACTGATTTAACTAATATATGTTAAATAGCTCATCACATGAGCTGCGCATGTCTACAATTAAGAGGCATTTTGGTAAATAGTCTCTAAGATCTTTTGTTGATGGAATTCATCATTTAGATTGTGTGTTAGTGTCGCCACTAATTTGACTAAGGTACGACTTCTATTTTTATCTTATATATTTTATAAATAGATCTTTACTTTGGAATATTTCCGCTGTGCTCATACATGGGATTATTGTTTCTCGTAATATTTTTGTTTACCACATAGTTTATGAATCACACGTAATTACAGTGACTGTTACTCTTACTTGTTTGTGCATTTGTCCAGTAAATGGTTGTGTTTTTTGTTCAGTACATTTGCTTCTTTGGTTGTTTTTTGTGTGACCTTGATACCATGTGGCTCAACATATTTGGCTGTGTTCAGAAGTGTCATGTTAGACAACTGTGTTGAGCCATGCATGTGGTGCATGTGCATTAGTTTGGTGATGCGTCGACGATACTTCTTCTCTCATATAGTGCTCAACTTTTTCTTGTTGTTTCAGGCAATAATAGTCCTTCTCTTCGCAGGAAGTTTTGTCGTTGTTGTTTATGGTCCTTTTTTTTTTTTTTGCTTAGTGTGGTTTGCATTTGTAATAACAGTTCTTTTCTGTGCATTTGTCCTTTTTTTTTTTCTTGATAGATTTGTTTGAGTGTTTATCTGTAGCCCAAAACAAACTATTTTTTCTTGAACATTTTATACAAGTTTTTAAGTGGAATTGGTTTTTTTCTTTTTTCTTTTTTATCATAAATTGTGTTCCCTGTCATAAAAGGTTAACAGGAAGCCGTAAAGGGATAAATTAACGTTTGTATTTTTATTTCCTCCTATGGAATATATTTGCTTTTATATTTGTCGTCAATTGTGTTTCCTGCCACGGAAGGTTAATAGGTAGGGCCGGCAATACGGGTTGCGACACGACGACACGACACGACATGAATCAACACGATTTTTTGCGGGTTAGTGTCGGAAAATTTGACTACGGGTCATTTTAGTGTCGACCCGAAACTGACCTGTCAAAAAAAGGGGTCGGGTTCGGGTCAACCCGTCTGACACGAAAATGACCCGTTTCTGACCCGTATTTAATTAATTAAATTTTAAAAAATTAATATTATTTCATATATATAATATAAGCCCTTAAAAGATCGTACCATGTTTCTCTTATCACTCATCTTCTTATTGAAGTGGTATAAAACTCTTCTAATTTTATTTTTTTTAATATTATATATATTAATGTAGGCGGGTCACAGCCGGGTTACGGGTCAAAATCGACGGGTCGCGGGTCGTATTTTTTGACACTGTGCATAAGAAAATGGGTTAACACGGGTCGGGTTCGGGTTGAGATTTCTCAACCCGTTCGTGTCACGGGTCGGGTTAGTATCGACCTATTTTTGTAAAAATTAACTCCAACCCGACACAAACCCGACTCGTCAACCCGTTTTGCCACCCCTATTAATAGGAATCTGTAAAGGTGTAAATTAATGTTTCTATTTTTTTCCTGCGATGGAATATATTTTTCCTTAAAAAAACCACAATTATATGAATGTTGATGAAATCCCAAGTCAGACTCGCTTATGGTTTGAGTCGTTTGACCCCAATCGAATAAAACAAATTCTCGAATACCTCTTCTTTTAATGTCGTTGTCGTTTTTTCCTCTTTATGGTGTTTTTTTCCTTCATGTTGTGTTTAGTTGATGTCGTTTTTACATTTTGTTCCTTTGCATTCTTGTCCTATCTTTTTTGCTGTCGTTTAATCAGTCCATGTCCTTTTGAAAAAAAATGGACATTTTCAAACCATTAGTTTTCTTTTTTTTTCTTAATCTCGATGATGACAAAAACGATCTCATTATGATAAAGTGGTAAATAAGGTATTATGAACGATTTAGAATTTTTCTTAAAGAAAAGAACAAGAACTTATAAAAACAACATTAATCGAATCAATAAAAAAAGGACAAGAAAATCGAACGGCAGCATTTACAAAACGACAAGAAATGAAGGAAACAATTATAAAGTCAACCTAAAACGACATGAAATTTGAGAACAAATTGACTTTACGACAGCCGAGGAGTGACAACACAAACAGAGAAAAAAGCTTGAAAAACGAAAACGACAGCAAAAACAAACAACGACATGAAAGGTTATTTCGTCTCTCTCTTTCCCCCTCTATTTGTTCCTGTTTGCTTTACTAATGAAGGTTTTGATTGGACAAACATTTTACATTCTTTCAAAGCAAACCAAATCATTGACAAATTATTCAGCAAAAATAAATAAATAAATACATAAATAATCATTGATAAATTGGGAAAACCCCCAAAGGTAGGATTTGGTATTACCAAAAATATTCCCCATAAAAAAAAAAATTCTGTCCTAATTCCTGCTCGTGAATTATGATGGTAAAGATATTTTTGAAGATCATAAAATAGTCCAAATCCATGAAGCTGCCGAGAAGTTGCTCCTCTTTCTTGTTCTCTCTCCAAGGTACTTGCAGAACTTTCATGGATGATAATGTCTTTTGATTGATTTTGTCTCTTTATGATCGAAACCTCGTGAAGCCTTCTGTGTGTCGGTTGTCTTTTTCAAAAATTGCTTTTGAGGTATTAAAGCCTACCGATTTGTTCCCGTATTTCGCAATTGATTAGTGTTTCAATCTCAGATTTGGAAACCTTAGATTGCTTTGATTGAATCATAATGGCGCCGAATCTGGTTTCCGGTGCGGGAAACCCCCGATTTCGTGGGGTTTTCAACGGAATTTGTGCTTTGGCGTTGTTTTTCTTGTTCTATAGTCATGATAGTTTCAAGATGAATCGGTTTGTGATGAATTCCACCTCGGAATTTCCTTCTCAATTGAGCTCCAGACAATGGGGTTTACACGATCATGGCGGTCGGATTGAGGTTATTCACAGAAGAATTGCTGAAAATGTTTCTATTAATGTATCGAATTCCAGTGATTTAGCCCTAGACGATCCCAAATCGTGCGCTGGTTTGTTCAAACACGAGGGTTTTAAAAGCCACTGTGAGTATTTGAAGGCTCATCCTGAATGTAATTCAGGAGGTTTCTTCGATTACATTGCTTTCTTTTACTGTGATTGCGAGAAAGTTACCATTTTGGGGTATCTAGTGTTGTCGATTTGGATGGCTGCTTTGTTCTATCTGTTGGGAAATACTGCGGCGGACTACTTTTGTTGTTCCTTGGAGAAGCTCTCGAGTCTGCTGAAGTTGCCAGCTACTGTGGCTGGAGTTTCTCTGCTTCCGCTGGGGAATGGAGCTCCCGATGTGTTTGCCAGTATTGCGGCTTTTGTCGGAAAGGATGCTGGAGATGTGGGTCTCAACAGTGTCTTGGGGGGAGCTGTCTTCGTTACTTGTATTGTTGTGGGTACTATATCTCTCATTGTGGTGGATAAGGGGTTTCAAATTGATAAGAGATGCTTCATTAGAGACATTTGTTTCTTCCTATGTACACTTGCATCGCTCGAGATTATCTTGATGGTTGGTGAAGTTTCTGTTGGGGGTGCGATAGCCTTTGTTTCTATTTATGTGGTGTATGCATTTGCCGTTGCTGCTAATGAGCTTTTGAGGAAACACGCCAGGAAATTGAGGTTGGATGCTGTAACACCGTTGCTTCCTGTTAGAGGAAGTATATTTTCTCAGGGAAGTGAGGAGGATGATTCCGTGTATGCTTCACTACTTGAAACCGAGGATGAAAGTGAAGTACCACATCTCCCAAATAAGCTACCCCAGTGGATGTGGGCTTCAAATGTTGCGATTTATTCAAACCAGGATCTGAAGGTTAATCCAGAGAGCCCAAGGCATTTGTGGGGTTGGAATGACGACAGAGAAACTGTAAATAGGAATGCCTTCTCCTGTTCTAAAGTTTTATTGTTGCTGGAGATGCCATTGACAATTCCCCGACGGCTGTCCATTCCTATTGTTGAGGAGGAGCGGTGGTCAAAACCATATGCTGTTGCCAGTGCTTCATTATCTCCCATTCTTATGGCTTTCTTATGGAACACCCAAGAAAATATTGGAAAACTGAGTGGAGAAATTGCATATTTCATTGGCATTATTTTTGGTGGCGTATTCGGCGTGCTTGCATATCTATACACAAGAGCCGATCAGCCACCCCGCAAGTTCTTATTTCCATGGGTTTTTGGTGGATTCTTTATGAGTATTGTCTGGTTCTATATCGTTGCTAATGAGCTTGTTGCTTTGCTGGTGGCTTTAGGTGAAATTTTTGGAATTAACCCTTCAATCCTTGGATTGACTGTGTTGGCATGGGGAAACTCGATGGGTGATTTAATGTCGAATACAGCACTTGCAATAAACGGAGGAGACGGTCTGCAGATAGCAATGTCAGGGTGCTATGCCGGTCCTATGTTCAACACTCTTGTTGGTCTAGGGATCTCAATGTTGATTGGGGCCTGGACAAAGAGACCTGACTCGTACATAATTCCTAGAGATGGCAGCTTGTTTTATACAATGGGATTTCTCATGTTGGGTCTCGTTTGGGCGCTCGTCGTGCTACCGAAGAATAATATGCAACCCAATAAGATGTTAGGAATTGGTCTCATAATGATCTATGTAATATTCCTTTCTTTCAGGGTAGGCACATCACTGGGCGCTGTTTCATTTGGTCTCTAGCAAAGTCACTGTTTCTGATTGCTTACTGTAAAGCAATTTGTGTTGGATGGTTTCAGAGAGGCTATAAGGGGAAATTGCTCCTTTGTTGTAAAGTATTGAGCTATAACTGATTATCGACACTATAGATTGTCTTGCGGCTATATTTTCTCATAGCAAAAAGTGTCTTTGTGCTCGATGATCTATACGTGATTTTATGTTGATACGAAATATAAACCCCTATTTCCCAACTCTCCTAGCAAAAAGGATTAAATTGTGGTGCTTATGATTGTTAGATTTTAATATTATTGGTCGTATGTAGTAGTTAAACTACTTCTAGTTCGTTCACTCTAGACAACTGTACGTTACTTTTCCATCTTTGTGTTCGTGGAGATAATAATATTTCTGTTTAGATTCTTAACACCCCGTACATACTCTTCCAACTTGGAT
The DNA here is from genome assembly GCA_946598075.1 of Artocarpus hirsutus. Lineage (NCBI taxonomy): Eukaryota > Viridiplantae > Streptophyta > Magnoliopsida > Rosales > Moraceae > Artocarpus > Artocarpus hirsutus. The sequence continues at coordinate 21,055 of CAMOHE010034876.1, read as the reverse complement.
GGTGCATATTTTGTCCTTTTATCTGATAAAATTGGCTTATTAACTTGAATTTCCGGCAAAATGGCCCTTTTTAGACTTTTCCTAATCTTAAAAGTCAAATACAGTGTTATTTTTGCGTGATGCAATGCAACGGCCTACAGCTAATTAAAAGGAATATAACTTTCAAAAGTTTTTTTTTTTCTTTTCTTTTCCATTTTTTTGGAAGGGATAGAATCTTTCAATAGTTTGTTAGGCAAATGAGTGTCCAACAATAAAAAGAGAGTATTGGTAAATTCAAGCAAGTTTTTGTTTTTTTTGAACTCAAACCTATTTTTAAGAGTAGAATTTTTCGTTCACGTGGCCTTTCACTTGTACTAACATGGACGAAAATGTCAATGTCATCGAGATTGTCAAGATTTTGATTTGCAAAAAATGTTGTAGATATTATCGATGTCGACGGATATTTAGGAAAAAATAGATATCTTTAGAAAAACTTATAATTTTTTCTTACAACTTTACACATTGCTAAAATAATCAATGTTGCTTAATTTGAACTAAGTTAATAACATAAATAATACAATTTTGGTCTAATATGAGAGTTATATTGCTTACTATAAAAAGATACTATTGTTATATTTATTGATTATGATTCTAACATTATTCATTATATATGTTGATTATAATTCTAGCATTATTTTACAAACTCATTACAAATAAAGTACAATAATATAATAGAGTACATAAAAAACTACTGCCTAACATAATAAAGCATGCATAAACTTTAAGTGTCTCCAATACGAAAAGGAGTTTTAGCTGGCTAGAAAGCATTATGTAGGTTCTGATTTTGATCTAAACACTACATCTATTAGGATATTACCCTTGAATAGTTTTAAAGGTAATTGTTGATGTGCCGCATGTATGTTTCTTAATCTCTTCCTACTTTAACCTATAAATTAGATATTGTTGATTTATCCAATCTGATGAATAGTTTTCATGGAATTGTAATGATATCTCAACATTAATATTCGGCAGGCAGCTCCTACTCATTTTCATCGTCAAATCTCACCCCTGCATGCTCATTATCATTGGATCTCTTCCACTAAAACACATATCTAATCTTCCATGTTATAGATCCGGACACTTTGTAATGACCCTACCTACATGACAGTTACTTAACTACTTAATCTTGATTTTGAACACTCTTTAACATAAAATACTTAAATTGCATAATAAATTTTTTTCCTAAAACAAAACCTTGATAATGATTTCCTAAAATATTTCTTTTAAAGAAATATTGATTTCTTTAAACATAACAATAACGTAATAATAATGATTATTACATTTTCAAGTAATTGTAATTTCTAAATACTTAATTCTACGCATACATCATATATTAATTTCTTAAAATGTAATAATAAGGATTTTTTAAAAACTTTTAAACATAAAGATAATTATTTTAAAACTATTTCTTTTTAAATATTTCTTAGTTTAAATGATAATATTTCTAAAAAAATTCTAAAGACCCTGCCCCTCCGCCACCCCCAAGAAAAACCCCACCGTCCTCCACCATAGTCGCCAACCAACCTACCACAACGCTCCACCCTTGGTGTCGGCAGGTCAGCTCCTACTCATTTTCATCGTCAAATCTCACCCTTGCATACTCATTATCATTGGATCTCTTCCACTAAAACACATATTTAATCTTCCATGTTATAGATCTGGACACTTTGTAATGACCCTACTTACATGATAGTTATTTAACTACTTAATCTTGATTTTAAACACTCTTTAACATAAAATACTTAAATTGCATAATAAATTTTTTTCCTAAAACAAAACCTTGATAATGATTTCCTAAAATATTTCTTTTAAAGAAATATTTATTTTTTTGAACATAACAATAACGTAATAATAATGATTATTACATTTTTCATGTAATCGTAATTTCTAAATACTTAATTCTACACATACATCATACATTAATTTCTTAAAATGTAACAATAAGGATTTTTTAAAAACTTTTAAACATAAAGATAATTATTTTAAAACTATTTCTTTTTAAACATTTCTTAGTTTAAATGATAATATTTCTAAAACAAATCTAAATTAAATATAATTATAAATTCCTATTTTAAATGCTTTTCAAATCCTTCCTTAGATTATCATTATGCTTTTCTTATAATTTATTGTCTTAAATTAACATATTGATTTTTTAAAACTTATTCTTTTCAAACTTAACTTATTCTTTTAAGTCCAACATGTTAGTTCTTCAAAACATATTCTTTGAAACTTTCATAATAATAAATTCATAAAACATATTCATTAAAATCCTTTCTTAATTTAACGTAAAACTCCCATAAACATTTCTCATTCTAAATAATCTTATACTTTTCTTACTTAAAAATTTTCGTATATTTGTTACATTTTCTATTGCAACATTTTTAAACCTTAAAATTCTATAGACTAAAGTTGTATGATTATAACCCCAGTTTTCAAGATATACATACATAATTTCATAAAATAAAAACGTGCATAATTTCATAAACTAAAAATATGCAGAAATGCTACATTTAGGTGAGCGGTATCCATTCTCAAGTTCATCATTCGTCTACTACTCATCAAGTGTCATTGATGGGTTTATTACCTATAGCATAAACATACTTAAATGAGCTTTTGCTTAGCAAATAGAAAATTAGACTAACAAAACATAATTCAAAATCATTCAATAAAAACATGGAGGAACATTTTATGCTTGCTTATCAACTTGTTTTGTGCTTAATTATTTATTCTTTAACTTATCCTATTAATTGGGCAGAGGTGATCGTACTAGTTATACGTGATCTTTGAGAAGTCAGTATTCGCGAGGTCCTTCACGACAAGAGATCATAAATTGTACTAGACTGTATTGAAGCCTCCCCGTAGGTGGCGAAATCGGTACGATATTCTTAGGTTGTCTAATTAATTTAACTATACAGTCGGACATGTTACTACATAGTATCATAATTTCATAAATCATAAATCATCAATCATAAATCGTAAACATGCTTAATTTAAGAGTGACTAAATAATATAATATATTATTACATACATCACATATTGATCATGACATAATCACAACATAGCATGGCATGGCATGGCATGGCATAAACATAATAAATCATGATTATGTCATAACATAACAACACATAATAACATAAGATGATGTAACAAATTACTGATCATGCATTTCATAATATTTTTATGAAAACATGTAAAACAATTTATTTAAAACTTGTACATACTGTAGGCGAGATTCCTTTTTACCTAGATTCTAAGCCAAGCAGTTCCAATTGGATCTTGATGTATCTATAGTCTGCGAAGCATCCTTGAAAATAGTCTCAGAGGACCGTGGATGGATAAAAATGCTTCATGGAGATTTATAATTGCTGGAACGTCATTTTAAACTTTGTTACTGTAGTCTGCGTCGCCTTTGTCTATGTGAAGTCGATACCGAACAATTTTTAACGGAGTGGAATTAGGTTAAAAGAGGGCACCATCACGTTTGAGATATTGAAACAAGTCAGGTGGTGGTCTTGGATTGTCGATCGGAGCTCCAAAAGCATGAAACCTAAGGTCGCCAGAGACCAGCCACCCGTGGCAGGATGTGCGGTGGCTTCGAGCCTCAATTGGTGCAGAAACTTCACCTCCTACCCTTTTTGGACCTTGTGAGTTTGATGGTGCAATCAATTTCATGAAAAACAATCTCTAACTGCATGGGTTAAAGACCCATCAGTGGTGGAAAATGGAAGCTTTGATCTCCCATCTCTAGTGAAGATCCCATGAAATTGAGTTGGGCAATTTGCTTGGTGGGGTCCTTTGATTATTTTTGCCCAGTGGTGCTCTTTAACATCATTAGAATCGAAGGGATTGTGGCAACATAAATGTGAACGGTAATGGTGGCTTCGATCTCCATCAACTGACAGTGCAACCATGAAATTGGAGGTTGGGAAAACATCTACGTGTTGCTCTGAATATAATGGTGGGTTCAATTTACCTCAACAAGGTCAGGAACATTGAGGTTGACGTCCCTTGCAGCAGCAATGGTGGAGCTCCTTGATCTTCATTATGCGATGGCAATGTGCTGTAATTATTGTGGGGTTCTCATTGTTGGCCTGTTTTGGTCATTTCGGGACCAATGGTGTCCCCTTCTACCACCTAAGACGGCAAAACCAACGGCTAATTTGGTTGAAATTGAGTGGTGACGTTGGTCTCATCTTGTTCATTTCTTCAATTTGAATCTATAGGCATCAAAACTATGTTGATTGGTGCTCAAAAGGTGGAGAAATCATGCTGAAAAAATCATAGGTTTCTTCGATTTTGATTGGCATGTACGGGTTGCTCCAATGGAGTTACGATCAACACGTCATACCATCTGACTCAACTCATCGCGATCTATCCATTGGTATGCGAGGTGTCGAAAATGAAGGCTCGAGTCTTGAGCTGAGTTTGAGTAGAGAGAGATAGTATAGAGAGAATCTAACTTTTCTTGTGATTGGCTAATTTTTTTTTCTTTTGTTTTTTTGGTTCTTGTATTTATAGACTTTAAGTTCTCATAGTCTATACTGTGTTGTGAGTAGTTCGATCAAGTTTTTGATCTATAAACTTGAAAATTTCTATAAACTTTGTTGTACTTTTTAAAACTATAACATTCTTTGTCTTTTTAAAAATAAGTAAATAAATTCCACTTTTCTTCCTATATTAATGTCTTATTAAAATATCTATATTGTCATAAACTTTTATCATAAATTTATTCATACTTTATGGATTTCAAGATTTTATTCTAAAATGATAAACTATGACACTTTTGTCTTGAAAATCAGTTATTAACAATTTTCACTATATTTACTTTTTTTTAAAGATAATATTTCTGTATTTAGTCCTTTGATCAATATCTTTTTTTTGTAATTTCTAAAACTTTAAAATGCCAGCTAATAAATAAAATATACCTCTTATTATTTTTCTAAAATAAATCTATCATTTTATAGAATCCATTTTTTTTATACCATCAAAACATATCATAAGCTTCTATTTATTTTATAAAAGTAGTAGTAATAATTTATTAGACATTTTTGTAATCTAAATTGACTATTTGAAAGTCAATTTAAATCAGATTCTAAACTTTACTCAATTTTGTAATTTATGGGCAAGAACCTAAACTGTTTATAATAAAAAATTGTTTATGGGTCTGTATCTAATCTATGGATACTTTTAAATTTTTCTTAATCATATTATGGATTGGAAAGCAATCCATTTGTGATATTGTGTTACCTTAAAGGCTTGTCAATACTTGTCGACTCCATTAATGCTCTCTGTTTTTCTTATTACTATTATTATGACTATTGTTGTTATTATTATTATTACAATAATAGTTACATACTTTACATAATTATTAACGTGTATAATAGTTAACTGTACACATATAGGATATTGGAATTCTTGAACTTCTAAAAATCCTTATGGCTTTATTGAAATTCTTAATATGCTTTATGATCTTATTAAAATCGAGATCATTCTTATATTCCATTGCTAAACTACTATCATATAGGAATTTTGTATAGTTATCATGATTCAGAGATTCCTTTTTATCAATCAATCTCAATTTAAATACTCTAATTGAGATTCTTATAATGGTCATGACTTTGACTCATACATAGAGTTTTTGAATCATAAAAGCTTAATTTAACACATCGAATAGTCATTTTAATTATCTAAGTGTACTATCATAATATTTATTTTGTTATATGTTTCATACATAAAGTACATATGGTTATGCATTTATAATATTATTTATTTCTAAAGTCTTATAGTTCTTAAGACTCTTAAATCACGTGTTAATTGAGAAAATTCATAATCATAAATAGTAATTAAGTTGCGATTTAAAACTTACGAATTTTCTAGGTATTGTAAAAAATTTCTAGCCTTGAACTACATTCTTAAAATTTTCTCATAGTTCTTATAGAGACTTGAACTTATAAACTCTAGACTTATAATTTTTTATGAATTAAACAGCGTAGATAATAGAAAAAATCCTTAATTAATCATACTTAGATAATAGAAAAATCTTTAATTAATCATACTTATTAATTTCTAGATTTTTTTCCAGACATCACACACTTAAACGACGTTATAATCTCGTCTTCTTTAACTCTGGCAACATGAAGCACTCAACGTTCTCAAATCTCGTGTGGCACAACACTTAATTACAGTGCGATGAGTATGGAGGTCAAAGCAATGGTGTCAACGTGGCAGGGTTTTTGGCGCAATGGCAAGGGATGAGTTCTCTGGTGGTGGTGGCATGTCGAGTGTGGTGGGAAATGTGGGCCTTTTTTTATTCCTCTCTTTGGTTTTTTAGAATAATGATTGTTTTAATCGATATTGAATCATATATGTCTTATTTTAGTCTGTTGCACATTTGTCTTTTTTTGCCATTAGGCCTAAATCTAACGGTCCCTAAATAAAAACCCAAAACGAAATCATAAACCGATAGTATAACTACAGAACCGCTAGAGTTTCTGATGGTTTTATATAATACTTAGCTTAATTAACATAACATAATATTCTAATATATCAAAAAAAAAAATATGAAAATGTCTTATTTGATGTGTGTTGGAATACAATTTGGTTAGGCCCAAATTGTCTAAAGGCCCAAGATAGCGATCCATTGTTGCGATTAAATCAAGTCGAATAGAACAAAGCACCTTCTTTGTTCGTCGTAAAATAACTTGCATAAACGTTAGTTTGGGTTCAATTGGATCGATTTGATCGACCTATGTATTCAAATAACGTGGTATTGAAGTCTTATACTTAGGTTCATTTGCCAAGTGTTTGTTCGATGGGATCGATCAGCACGAACTGAAGGTTATTAGCACGCTCAACCATGAAATGAAACGTGAGGGAAGCATGATCTTTGCGGCTTATCACGGATCGACACGTGTCTCACTACTGCGGTTACCTTCAAGACATCACTCCACTTCGCCAGATTATTGGAGACCATGAGTCATCTTATTCTCTATACAAAGAGATGATGTCTTCAGTTGTAGGGATGATACACTGAACATAGAGAAACTCTACCAAATTTACTTCTCATTTTCACACTTTGTAAAACTGTACTCATAATTCTTACATAGTGAAGAAGAATGGACGTAGTTCTTTCAACAGAGTGAACCACTATAAATTCTGCGTGTGATATCTTTTATTTTTTCAGCATTATTTTGTTCCATTTGATTTCAATAAGCTAATCATATTCTATGCAGTTTGAATTCCTTGAAGCTAATTGATCCAAATAACGACAATTTGAGAGCCCAAATTCGTTATAAGAATACAGTAATCTAAATTAACGCTTTTCATATTTGATTGTAAAGCCAACGTCTACAATGTGTTAATTTATCATGTTGTAATACATGATTAGAGTGCTTGGCGCTTTGGTGCAAACTAATTTGTTTGGACCAAAAATGGTGTAAAGCTTTCACATGCTACAACATAAAGCAAAAAACAATTATAATATAAAAGCCCTCATATGCTACAATATTTAAACTAAAAATTTTAGTTTAAATCAATTTACTAAGCACCTTAAATGCTATTTCAAACGCTTTATAATTATGGAGCTTTGACAATTGTAAAGCTAAACTTTTAATATTTAAGGTGTTATTCTATCTTGTATTTGAATGATAATGTCATTTCAAATGCTTTATAATTATTAAGTTTTGAGAATTTTAAGTTTAGACTATTAAAAAGAATAATGTTGAATAGAAAACAATATATATCAATCAATTACATTCATATGTTAATTTTGAGCTTGATACAAGTAAAAAAAATTTCAAATTTTTGACATAAAATAAAAATTATATTCAAGAGTGGTATTTTCACTCAAATGTTAAAATTTAAAATTAGCAAACTAATTTATTATTATATTGAAGATGCTTTAAAAGAAAAGGTTTGACAAGGTAAAGCTTGAAGACGTCCCTTGAAAAGTCTCGTCATATATTTTTTTTTCATCAAATAAGAACGTCTTTCTTAACTCAAATCAAAAAAGGAAGAGAAAAGGAAAAAAAATATTTTAAGGTACGGATTCCCGCATAGCAGGTCCTATGTGTGGCTGTTAGATATCATCAAAACCATTTTTTACATGTTTAAAAGCTGAAAAGCATATAGGGCACGGGAGATTTTGACAAATGCCTTTAAGAAAAAATTTTTTTGAACAAATGATCTTTTTTTTATTAAAAATAAAACTTTTTAGATTAAAAAATTACTCTAATTTTTTAATTTTTTATCTTGTTGAGATTTTTTTCTTTACTCAAAGTGTTTTTTTGTTTTTTTTTAAAAAAAATTAAAATTATTTTTTTGCCCAAAAGACTTTATTTTTGTACAAAAAAAGAAGAAGAAGTTATTTTCTCAGTTAAATTTTTTGAACGGCCTTTTTTCAAATTTTTCTATGGATAAATTCACAAAAATCCTTAAATAAAAAATTTTTAAAAGGAAAAAAAAAAAAAAAACAGATAAGGTACGAGAATATGCCAGATTGGCTAATTGGAAAAGACTTCGAAGTGTAGTATCTTATTCGAAGTTGGAAACGTCACGTTATAACTATTACCCCTCAATTGTGGAAACGCAAATATAACTGAATTGGATCAAACGCACAGTCGATTTCTACCAAAAGCTTTCTCTTCCTTCCTTCACTCTATCTTTATCGCTCTTTCCTTCCAACTCTCCCAAAAAAAAGCCCTAATTTTTTCGGATCGAGGATGATGCACATGACCTTATACTGGGGCAAGGACGTGACTCTCCTCATCGATTCATGGAAGACCGATTCATGGCCGAGTTATCTCCTCACTTTACTTGCCTGTTTTCTCGTCTCCGCTTTCTACCAATACCTGGAAGATCGACGGCTCAGATTCAAAGCCTCCATCGCCTCCGATCAATCTCCGCCGTCGATCGACGCCCCTCTCCTTTTCAAGCTCGGAGGCCGGCCGGGTTTCGGTCCCGCGAGAATCGCGACGGCCGTGCTGTTTGGGGTGAATGCGGCGATCGGATACCTGCTGATGCTGGTGGTCATGTCGTTCAACGGCGGCGTTTTGGTGGCCATCGTTTTGGGGCTTTCCGTCGGTTATTTCTTCTTTAGGGCTGCAGATGAAGAGATCGTGGTCGTCGATAATCCCTGCGCTTGTGCTTGACCCATGTTTCGTTTGTTTTTTCCTTTTTTTTCCTTATTTTTTGGGTTCAGAATTTTGCAATTGATTCCTATTTTCTGTTTATCTGTAAAATAATTATAATATTTTTATAATTTACCTCGTATTTATCAAAGATTTTTTTTTTTTTTTTTTTTTTTTTTGTTTCCTCTGTTAGATTCTATGCTCTGTTCAGATATACCACAGATAGATGTTAATAATTTTTGGTTGGCTCTTTTTTTTTTTTTTTCTTTGAGAGTGTTGAACATTTCATTACCGAGAAATTAGAACAAAAATATTATTTGTTTGTTTGAGCTTAAATTCAGAGCAAAGGCCGATATATTCTTTTGTGATGCTTCATTAATGGAAACAATGATAGTTTTATGCCACGATTAATATGATGTCAGGTGCTTCCTTACTTTTGCCCACGTTTACTTATCGGGAAGGTTATAAATCTGTTATCTACCAAACAATAAGATTTGGACTAATGTGTAGCATATTTTTCGGACGAAATTTTATAATTTTATTAATAATGGGTATAATTATGGGGTTAAATAAGATTATTTTTTCTTTAAAAAAATGACACATATAAAAGACACCTAGGAATGTAATTATAACTGTAACTTAAAACCATAAGTCAGTAACATGTGACAGTTTTGTATTACAATATGTTTTTATTTTATACTGTAGCATGTAAAAGTTTTACAAATAATTTCTAACTAAATTGTCAAATACGCTCAATTAGGTTCATTGTCATCAGTGTAATCATCTGAACTGACTTTTTTCCCAAATTATATTAATCAAGAATCCTAACGGAAAAGTCTTGAAGAATAAGAATATATAAAAGTCACAAAGGAAAAAGAAACTACGTTACTTTAAACATCTTAATCCTCAAAACCTTCTACTATAGAAGCTAGAGAATACAAGTTACCCCACTATTTAATTTAATTGTCAATTACAAAGCTGATCAGAAAAGAAAGATACATGCACGATTAGCGTATTACATCTTAATTAATTCTTAATTGAAGCCAATTATTGGGTTTGGACTGCCATGAAGAGATCATTAGCACCTGGTGGATTCACCATATACGTAGTCAAGAGTAGCAATGACTCCGAAAACAAAAGCTTGATCCATCCCAGGCTTTACCACTACATGATAAAGATCCTTGCTTGCCATCAACTCTTCCACCTCCTTCTTTACTCCAACCTACGAAATCCAAACATTACGTATTTATATAAATTTAATTTCATCGCTAAAATCCTTTTTTCCTAGCAGTTTAAATTTGTTGATCCTATTTTCTTGTCTTATTAGTTGTCCTTTCACTATTTATTTGTCATGTCATTTAAATTTAAAAACTTAACTACATGAATAGGACTAAATGAATATTTAACGTATTTGAATAATTTAATGAGACGTCAAAAACCGATTGAAAGAAACGATTGAAAGAAACAAGACATGAAAAGAAGACTATAGATCTTGACTCTAAAATCATATGAATGAACAAACAATAGTAATTACTTGTGCGACAATGTTGCCCCTAGAGTCAACGATGCTGCAATCGCGATCGGGAAAGAAACCCTTGATCTCGAAATCCCAATCCTTCTTTCTTCCCCTTGGCTCCACACAGATTCTTATAGCGTTGCTTCTTGTCAAACATGAGTTGGGCTCTTTCAAGCTGAAAATTAGCTTCGCTTCTCCTTCATAGTCAAAAGTGTAGCCCTTCCATGTCCTGTAAATGCTCAAGGCCTCAACCATCGCTCCCTATATATATACACACACACACATACATGCAAATTAGCAAAATTATTATGATTTCTTATATAAATTCAAATTCACATTATATATTATATTTTATATACATGCATTTTTGCCTCTCACATCTAGAGCATTATTCTCAACATCTTTATACATGCGTAAACTTGTCCTGCATAATGCATATATTTAACGTCTGTCCATATCAAATTAATATAAGAAATCAAATTGAATAAATGTGACGGTTTAAAAATATCTACGAAATTCAATTTTGTTCTATTTGCGTGTGAAAAATTTATGACAATATATTGTGTGTGTATATATATAGGTACCTTTCGACGAATGAGAAGCAAAGCTTCTCCATCAGAACCTCTCAGAATGAGCTCCTCTTTTCTGCCAAGAATGCCACAACCATCAACCCTGAAAACAACCTTCTGGCTACAATCTGTCACCACAAAACCTCCTCCATTCACCACATGTGGCCTCTTTCTTACCACAAAAACCACTTGAGAAGATGAACAATATATCTTACTAACTATTGCCATCAAACTTAATGTATTTTAGTTTTTCCTTTGATTGAATTGTAATGGGCAAAGCAATCTTTATATAGAAAGAAAAGAAAAGAAACATTAAAATGAAAACCAAACTTAAGAAGAATAAACACAAGAAAAGTGGAGGTTGCTAAATTCATGGGTTTGGTGAAGTTTGACTGTAGTGCAATACGTATTGAAAATCGTGTAAGAATATATATGTGGTGTAAAGCAAACTTGCTTGTGGAAGATGATGATTGTGGATTCACGCGCCCTATATTAGCTTAGCAAATAAGAAAGCGTGGACGAATGTAATTATTGGTTTTCAAGTTATGAACAACATGTTTAATCTCTGGGGATAACAGAGAAAAAAGAAGAATCTTTTGTGAAGTAATCAAACTAAAAATTCAAAATGACTTTCTAGCCCTTTATTTTATTGTTAAACCACTTTTGTTACAGTGTTGTTTCTCATACAATTTAAATAAAAAAGATTTAAACCATAAGAATTGGTTTAAAAAATATTTAAACCATAAGAAATGGTTTCAATCGCTCTTCCTAACAGATGCCAAGTTAAAATTATTTTGAATGCAAATTTATAAGGTGTTTGGCTAACTAGTTTAAACCGAAAAAAGGAGTTCAAATGCTATAGCATGTGATAATTAATTTTATACTATAGTTACTAAGAGCTTTAAATTGTCAATAGTTCACACTGGTGAGTTCAAACCATTATGTCAAACACATTATTAAAATCAATATTGTATTTGTTATTAAAGAGTACAAAAATGATATATTTAATTTGTTATGTTATTTCCTCAAAAACATTTTGTACTTGATGCATATTATTGTTTTGAATATTATATATTTTTTCTCATAATCATTAAGCTTTATGACTTGTAAAAATAAACTATCAATTTTAAAATATTTCAAATAAGGATGTTGTGACGTTTAAGCTTTGGAGGTTAAAAAGAAAAAGAAGAATCTTTGAAAACTAATCAACTAAGAAAATCAAAAGGACTTCTAAGACTTTTGAAATTTGGCAGCACAACAACTAAAAGAAGAGAATATTTTCAGAGATTTCAAACCATGTAGAGTGGTTTTCTGGTCGATCGGGAATCCGGGTACAATTGCTTTGATTAATTTAAGGTCTTAGGGCATCTCTAATAGACTAGTCCTTGAATTGGATTAACGTATGGGTCACCCTCATTGTCATGATTATCGATTAACTAATCCCTTGTGATTACCAATTATTATCTCTCTCTCTCTATCTGATCTTGAACTCATTCATTGGTTTGACATACAACATGTCCTAATCATATGCCAAATTACAAGTGTTAAGAACAAGAAAGAAAAAGAAATGTGGTGATCCAAAAAAATAAAAAGGTTCATTACAATAATACTATACTTAACCGCAAAAATGAAAATAAAATGAAAAATAAAAGTTCTTATAATAACCCAATCATTGAATTTTTCTTATCCATGGCAATCCATTGTCTTTAACAACTTCATAATCCAATCAGACTTTATAAGGAACAAGAAATTAGAAAAATGGGACAGAGGAAGAAAATTGGAATACTGCAACTGCAAGTCTACAAGCCGTCGAGCTGAAGGTGGCCAGTGTACAAGTGTTCAAATTACAACAGTGCACCAAATCCTTCCTATTTGGACACGTGTACCTGGCCCCCTTCATTGTCTTATTCTATTAAAAAAATATTGTCTTCTTTTAAAAAAATGTCTCTGCCGTTTCAAAAACTTTAAAGGAAAATAAAAATAATTGTATTTATTCACCAAGAATTATAATTCAAGGTAAATTTATAAATATCTCCCTAATATAAATATTGATATTATCAGCTATAAATAGTAAAGTCAAAACTATGTGACAATAACTACTGCACTATGAAAATGATGACTGAATTTCCTTTCTTCTATAAATAGCCATTTCATGATTCATTACATGCATACTTGTATCAAAAAATTAGTAAAAGTCTCACTCCAAAACTCTCTTTTAATTTTCTTACTCCTTAGTTGTTATAACAAAAGGTTCATTATCCTTCATGTTCATTTTCATTTTTTCTCCCGATCTTTAAAATTCTCGCTTCAAGTTCACTGTTATAAACTAAAAAAAAAAAAATCATCTAATACAACCCCAGTTGTTATATTTGTTGTTAAAAATTAATAGAAGGAAAAGCTGCACGTGGAGGACTAAAAGTGAGAAGAACCATATTTTCATATAAATGGAGGAAAAGTGAGAAAAAGTGTACATTAAAATAAAACAGTCATTTTTCAAATCTAGATAATTATTTTTCAAATCGGTGAAGGAAAAAAAGGGCAGAGAAAAAACTAATCTGGTTAACTTAATTTGGATTACATCTGACATCGGGGCCTCTCTCTCTCTAGAACTTGCTATTGAATTTTTTCTCCCTCTACTCATACACGTTCTTTTTTTCTTCTTTGTTAATTGTTTGCGGTTCACAGAATAATTGCTATATATATATATTAGATTTTGCAGCTGAATCAGTTGCGGCAAAGAGGTCAGTGATATTATCAACTCGAAGACAAATATGCGACAAGTTTGTTTTTGTATTTTTTGAAAGTTCTATATTTCAAAGAGAAAATTGTAAATTATACTGCAGTCACAGGGGTGGATAGGTTGACAAAAAAAGTCCCTTGAGCATTCGCTTCTATTAGATTAGAGGTTCAAGTCGTACCAGGTGGATAATGTCTACCATTAATTAATATTGACTGCACACAATGCTGTCATTTATCAGTATCGACTACGTGCTTTTAGGCGAGTCTTGAAGCCTCTTATCTATTAGATGACGAAGGTCTAGTGAGTCTCTTTGTAATATATAGAGAAGGAATCCCACCTATAGGGTTAAAAATATTGAAAATAATGAGGCCAATAAGTTTGAAAAGATGACGTATATGAAAACTCCTATATTTCAACCTTTTCCACGATAGTTGTAGAGCCAATTACAACATTGGAGACTGAAAGAGTGGGTTTGTCAAACCCACCCAAAACGATCACTGGGCTTTCGTTTGGACTAGAAAATGTGATCATAATTATTCACAAACAATTGAATTCATAAAAGCGGAAGCAAGGTTGGATCGTGAAATACCTCCCGCCATTGCCGTTGCTTTGCAATTCCAGTCAGACACAACTATGTATCACGCTGTGTTTTAAAAATTACTTTCTGAGCATTGACAAACTCTTTTCTTGATGGTGTAATGAGTTTTTTTATTGTTTGTATGCATAGGACCGACCAAACCGGATTCAATTTATAAAACCGTGACCATCACACGGTTAACTGTAATAGATGCCGTGAAGACGTTACGTGTCTGCTACAGATGATGGCAGTTATTTACGTTCAATTTGAACATGCCACGTGGGCTAATTAATTATCCAACATTTTGAACGTGCCACGTGGGCTAATTAATTATCCAACATTCTCCCACTTGGCCCATACATCCATAAACTATTACAATAAGAAACAAAATACATGAATCATAGCGATAGGTCCTCTAAATGACGAGTATTATCTTCCATGTATCACAACGCATTATGCCTCTTAAAACTAGCCCATGTTGCTTTATGAATAAACCTTATGTTTATTCTAAGTCCAAACATTAATGCTGTTTCTCAAATTGGATGAATGTGTACACAAGGAAAACTAAATGTGAGAACAATCACAAACAAAGTTTCATTGAATTAATATCCGTTCTTACAACAAAAGAAAATCACATGAGGGAACCAAGTCTCATTTTCTTTACATGATCCTTGAATTTCAATGGTGGCATGCCTTTTGTCAAAGGATCTGCAATCATCAATTCAATGCTAATGTGTTCAATGATCAGTGTTTTCTCTTTAACACGTTCTTTTATGGCTAAATACTTAATGTCGATATGTTTGCTTCGACTACCACTTTTGTTATTCTTAGCCAAGAAAACTGCAGCTGAATTGTCATAATATATCCTCAATGGCCTAGAAATCAAATCCACAATTTTAAGTCCAAAAATGAAACTCTTCATCCATACACTATGCGAGGTAGCGTCAAAACAAGATACGAACTCAGACTCTATGGTAGAAGTCGTGATCAAAGTCTGCTTTGTACTTCTCCATGAAACAGCCCCTCCAGCTAAAAGGAAGACATATCTTGAAGTCAACCTTCTAGTGTCAAGGCATCCAGCATAATCAGAGTCAGAATATCCAATCACTTCTAGATTCTCAATTCGCCTGTACATAAGCATGTAGTCTTTAGTCTCTTGAAGGTACCTCATCACCTTCTTTACAGCCTTCTAGTGGTCTGATCCTGGATTACTTTGATATCTGCCCAATATTCCTACAGCGAATGTAATATTAGGTCTTGTGCAAACCTGAGCATACATAAGGCTTCCAACAGCTGAAGTATATAGAATGTTGCGCATCTGTTCTCTTTCAAGGTCATTTTTAGGGCATTGATTCAAACTGAATCTGTCATCCTTTACAATGGGAGCTATACTTGATGAACAATATTTCATTCGAAATCTCTCCAAAACTTTGTTGATATAGGTATCTTGAGACAGACCCAAAACGCCTTATATCTGTCTCTATATATCTTAATGCCTATAACGAAGAATGCATCACCCATATCCTTCATGTCAAAGTTTTTAGAGAGAAATTGTTTCACCTTGTGTAATATACCTTTGTTATTAGTTGTAAGCAAAATGTCATCCATATAAAGGACAAGGAAATAAATTTTACTCCCATTGACCTTCTAGTATATACATTGATCCATTATATTCTCTACGAATCCAAATGAAGAGATTACGTCATGGAATTTTAAATACCATTGACGGGAGGCTTGCTTCAATCCATATATGAATTTCTTAAGCTTACACACCAAATGCTCATTGTTACTAGAGGAGAATCCTTCTAGTTGTTTCATATAAACCTCTTCCTCCAGTTCACCATTGAGAAATGCTCTTTTTACATTCATTTGTTGCAACTCTAAGTCAAAATAAGACTGGATTACCTTTCTTCTCAAGCCAACTTTGAAATTTGCCACAATTCTTGTTCATGTGTCCCTTTCTTTTATAGAAGAAACACTTGGATTCCTTCTTAATGACAGCTTTGGGAGGTATTTTACCTTTCCCTTTATCTCTGTCTTGATTATGGTCCTAATTCTGATTCTTTCCTTTGGTTGTTGTTAGTGCAGTTTCATCCATTTCCATTATCAACCGCCCTTCTTCTTGAGTACATATGGTCAGTAGCTCATTGATTGACCATTTGTCTTTATGTGCATTGTAAGAAATTTTAAAGGGCCCATATGGCTTTGGAAGGGTGTTCAGAATGTAGTGCACTAAGAAAGATTCAGACATATCCACCTCAAGGTTCTTAAGTTAAGCCGCTATGTCTCTCATCTCTATGATGTGCTCAGGCTGGTGAGCCTTAAGGACGAGAATCTCATGATTAGGGTGCTGGCAAGTGCTTTATCTGAAGTTTCAAACTGCTCATCAATGGCCTTCAGTAATGCCTAGACTTTGTCATACTGTTCGACAGAACCGCGTATGCCAGCAGAGATTTTGGTCTTTATGAACATAACGCTAAGGCGATTAGATTGTTCCGAACGTTCATAAAGAGCAATCTCATCCTGAGTGCTGGTTAAGTAATTATGGGCTCGTCTTTTCTTATAACATAATCAATGTCCATCCACCCCAAGTGAATGAGAATTCTCTCCTTCTAAACCTTATAGTTATCCCCTTTCAGTTCAAAGATATCACATAAAACATTAGAGAAATTCACAAGTTGTATGACTGTATAATTAAAACAAACATGCTTCTGATTCAAAATATTGAGACTAATAGACATAAATCATAAATCTTTTGACATAAAACTTGCCTATGGGCTAAAGTTCTAATTCAATTAGATTCATGTTACTGCATGATAAAAATATCAAATTATGTTTCCTTTTCTAATGCCTATGGGTAAATTAAAAAATATAATTTGATATTTTATCCCAATTAGTCATACTAATATAATAAAAATTTCTATGGGATAAAGTTTATTATATTGAGTACAACTAATTGTAATAAATGTCATTTAACCAAATGTGATCCTAAACCAATTAATACATAATTTTGCATAATTAGAGGTGCTGTGGCTAAGCTCTAATTATTCAAAATTATATGGATAACTAGGACATTTAATTTTGTTCATAAAATTATTCATGTAAAATTGCATATTCTATAGGCAACAAAAATAATCATGAATAAAATCTAAATTTGTGCTAAATAATTTAACTTAATAATATGTATAATAAAACACAAAATTATACATATAAGAACAAATTGGCACACTAATTATGCATAACATATTTAGCACATAATAAACAATTAATTTTAATATGCTAAAATTATTTAACGCAATATTGCATGCATAATTTGCAATGAATTATACATACAAAACAACATATAATTTTTAGCACATCAAAATAGAACCATAAAAATAAGGTTTTTATTTAAATCCCAAATAAACAAATTTGAAAAAAATGTGCTTTAATTTTTTTTTTTTTTTTTGCAATTTTCTGCCTTCATTAAACGACTTGTCGTTTTACTACTGAAACGCGCGTGTCCTCTTAAGTAAACGACATGTCGTTTGGCCCAGTAAAGGGCAAAAACAACATGTCGTTTTTCCCGGCTACCAAACTCAAAAACAAAAATGACATGTCGTTTTCAGTCGTCTTCAACCTTGATCCGGGTCTTCTTGACCCAATTACGACCCGGTTTAGACCTGGTACAAAACCTAATGGTTTCTAAGCATTTTGGACACCGTTTTTGACGTTTCAAATCGCATAAATCTTAGAAATCTTATATCTTAATGATTTCTAATTTTATTTTTCACTAAAAAATTTCAAAATGAAAAACCCAATAATCAAAAAAATTTTCAACGGTTATGTTTTTTAGACAAAAATGGCAACGCATAAGGCAGAGGTATATAACATGCTCTGATACCAAATGTGATCATAATAATTCACAAACAATTGAATTCATAAAAGCAAAAGCAAGGTTGGATCGTGAAATAGCTCCCACCATTGCCGTTGCTCTGTACTTCCGGCCAAACACGACTATGTATCACGTTGTGTTTTAAAAATTACTTTTTGAGCACTGACAAACTCTTCTCTTGATGGTATAAAGAGTTTTTTTATTGTTTGTATGCACGGGACCGACCAAACGGGATTCAATTTATAAAACCGTGACCATCACGAGGTTAACTGTAATTTACGTCGTAAAGACGCAACGTGTCTGCTGCAGTTGATGACAGTTATTTACGTTTAATTTGAACATGTTTCGTGAGTTAATTAATTATCCAACAGAAAATTAGACCAATTCTCTTACAAATACGTCAGTAGATTGAAATACAACATATAAAAAAACTCTTTAAAAATATGTCATAAATCACTTATTTTTTTTTTTGATAATTTTGGTTTTATATTGATGCTTGTAAGTGTACAGTGTAAAAGTTTTTTTCAAATGATAGAAGTCAATAAGGTGGCACTGGTTGTAAATATCTCAGTTCCCTCAAAAGCTCTTACGTTACCCAGATGAGCCCCAACGGCAAAAGGTAAGCTCATCAGGTTATGATCTTCGATGATCCCTCAATCCTTGTGTAGGCAGGTACTTTGGGAAAGAGGTGCATGCAAGCAACACATCCGACTGAGATGACATGTCGCCTCTGACCAACGCTCCCGGACCCCACCTTTTTTTCTATGTTATTCATTTTTTTATTTCCCAGGAAGAGATGGGCCCCGCCTCTTGATGCGTGCTTCACGATGCTTGAGCCAAGAAAAGATAGTGCGCGTGGATTTTTCCGCTCGTACGGAAATCCCCAACCCCACCAATGCACCAAGCGGGGGTCTGGGCCCACTTTTGTGGTGGGGTCATTTTGTTCTGACGTGGACACGCAGGGTTTTGATCATGATCAGCATGAAAATAAGTGGGGGTTATGGTGAAATGACAGCAACCCTCTCCAAATCTGCATTCTTAGACAGGAGCACCAGAATATCCAACTTTGGATGCCAAAGTACCGATCCCATAATCTCATTTGTCTGCCTTTCAAAGGAACGCATCCAACCATGAATCATGGGTCTTTTGTCTGTCAAAGCGTGGGTTGACACCTAGTTATGCTTATTGAGTCAAATTCACTCCAATTTATAAATATTTTACGTATGTTTTAAAATAACATTATTAACATAATTACATAATAATTAAAGATATTGATAAGATATTTTATATTATGTTGAATTTTGATTTCATAAAAATAATTTGATTATGTATTGAAATTTTTTTTAAGATTTTTACAAAAATGTTATAAATTTTAAGTTTGAATTAATTTATACCACAATAAAAATAATATTTGTAAAAAATATTACTGACATATCATACAATATGTTTAAAATGCAAAATATATTTTTAAACTCTGTAGTTTATGTCAATTAAGTTTTTTTTTTTTTTTTGTTGAGATGCTTGTTAATTAAGATGGTATAATTGTCTAATAAAGTAATTTTGTTTAAACAACATGACATGACAGTAAATGTAAGATTTTTTGAGCTATGATAAAGTTTAATCCACTTTGTTTTCCTATAATATTTTCCCTAAATATCTCTTTTTCCATTTGAGAAACACCCATTTATGCTAGTAATTGGGCCTGAAAGCAACGGGCCTTTATGGACTTTCAAACAGAAAACAAGTCCAAAAATTTGTAGCCCAACCCCAATATTCACCTGCCATTTTCCGAAATCCAATTTCCTCTCTTTTTTAAGAAAAACAGTTGTAAACGAAAAAAAATAAATAAATTAACGTATTAGAGATTTTGGAGAATTCCATTAAAAAAAGCAATTTTAGATTTACATCACGAATGCTGAAACTCTTGTTTTGTGCCACAAAATGAACTAGTCCAAACTTAACAAATTGTTTGAGAAGTAAGTTGAAACTTAGAGTTAAAACTAAAAGTTTTGTAATATGTAAGAGCTTTACACTATAGCAGATTTTTACCTTATATTGTAACATATGAGAGCTTTATACTAATTGAGTTTGAACCGAATTTGTCAAACACCATATTATAACATAAATCCAAAACACAAAAAAATTATGATATATATTTGAAGCAGTACAAAAGTTATGCCATGTCACTTAATTTTCTCCAAATGTTTTTGACATGGTAAGAAAAATGTTATAAAACTGTCACGTATTTTTGTTTCATTTTTAAACTTACCGGTAAGTTTTTTTTTTCCCATACTCAACCACATATTTTTCAGGAAAAGTGGTAAATAATTCTGAAGTTGTGTGAGAGACTAATGTCTTTCCGCTTCTAGCTCAATTGTTGAGCTGTTTCAAAGATTTTGATTGTTCGAAGACCAACAGAAGAAGCTGACAAAAGTATGAATGGATTGACTTTTCTTTCTATACAGTTCTTCTACAAATATGGATCTAAAGTCTAACAGTGTGTCACATCATACCATTTTCGTCACAAATTTAATTATAAATAGTATAAAACTTTCACATATTACAATAAAAATAAAAAAATTACTACAATATAAAACTCTCACATACTATAA